>VMDO01030098.1:0-21727 GCA_007922755.1 Pedetes capensis | reverse complement strand
TTTTTTTTTTTTTTTTTTTTTTTTTTTTTTTTTTTTTTTTTTTTTTTTTTTTTTTTTTTTTTTTTTTTTTTTTTTTTTTTTTTTTTTTTTTTTTTTTTTTTTTTTTTTTTTTTTTTTTTTTTTTTTTTTTTTTTTTTTTTTTTTTTTTTTTTTTTTTTTTTTTTTTTTTTTTGCCAGTACTGGGGGTTGCACCCAGAGTCTCACACCTGTTTTCTGCAAGTTTTCTGCCACTGACCTGCATCACCAGCTCATTTTTTATTTTTTGAGACATGGTCTCACTAAGTTACGCAGATTGCCTCTGACCTTGAACTTACTGTCCTACCTCAGCCTCCCCAAGTTGCTGAAATCACAGGTGTGGACCACTGCCCCTGGCCACACCCATGATTTTTATCCCATAAGTTCCTAGACCTGGAGCTACTGAGTGAAACACATTTTGTTTTCAACATATATCAATAATTGTTTTCTAGACTTGCATTCAACCAGTAGCAGCAGTTCATAAGGGTGCTCTGTTCCTCAGCATTGTTAGAAGTAGTTGCTATTTTTAATTCATCAATTTGATAGACAAAATGTGCCTTTATAGGTTATTTTTATCATCCTAAGCTTTAATAGTAAAAATTCTAAGTTTAAAAGAATAGCATTTCATCAGAGTTAATTAGATAAAAATTGAGGTCAATCTTTGCTTAAGTCATATCGATAGTTATTGAAAGAGCTGACATCAGAAAACTTTAAGATCTCCTGAGTACCAGTCCAGTGTATTCCTATTGTTAAATTCCCTCTACAAATAAATTTTTTCAAAGTACTTCTGAGGTTCAGTTTGATTTTAATGTTTCTAAAAATAATAGCTTTCTATTAAATAAATATAAAACAACTTGTTTTGAGGAATGTGGTATCAATTTCCATAAATAGTCCCATTTGTAAAAGTAAGGTGATATAACTAGCAGAGTGATCAAAAGTAATGAATTTGAGGAAACATACATGTATAGGAGAACAGAATTAGTGTTCCTCTGTTTTAAAGTGAATTTTATATGTGATCTCAAAGATAAAAATCATACTACTACTTTTTGCCTTTTTATTTTGGAGAATGGAATGGTTTATTCTTTTTTTGTGTGTATGGTACTGGGGGTTGAACCCAGGGCCTAGCACTTGCATGCAAGTGCATGTCTGCAAGTGCTGGACACTGAGCTGCACCCTCAGCCCATTTTTTTACTTTTTGAGACAGGGTCTTGCTAAGTTATGCAGACTGTGTCCGGTCTCAAACTTGTCCTTCTGCCTCTGCCTCCTGAGCTGCTGGGATTACAGGCTTGCACCACCGTGCCCAGTCAATGGTTTATTCTTTATAGATGCCTAACTTTCATATCTAAGGCTCACTTTTTTTCATTTGTACTGATCGTAATTAAAATGTAATGTGTAAATGTAATTTATAATGCTGAGTTATCTAAGTTATTTTAGAAGATTAATTTTGAGACATTTTGTAGTTTACAATGAAAATGATTAGTTCTTTCTAAGTAAATTTTTTCCTCTTTTTGTAGAGAGTTCTGGAGTCTGAAGAACAAGTACTCGTTATGTATCATAGGTATTGGGAAGAATATAGCAAGGGTGCAGACTATATGGACTGCTTATATAGGTAAGTACACTTTTAAAATCTTGACAATCTAAACAGAACTGTTTGCATTCAATAATTAAAGGAATAATTTTTTCATTTTTATTAACATACAGTAATTATACAAAATAATTGGAGTTTCACTGTGAAGGAATAATTTTTTTATTGCCTTTTTTCCCCCTTTTTCTTTTCTTTTTTTGTGGTACTGGGGGCTGAAACAAGGCCTTGCACATACTTGGCTAGTGTTCTGACACTGAGCTGTACCCCCAGCCCATTTTTTTATGTTTTAAATTGGGACAGAGTCTCACTGACTTACACAGGCTGCCTCTGGCCTTAAGCCTGCCATCCTCCTGCCTGTTCCATGTGTACATCGTCCTGCCTCTCCCCATGCTACCCCATCTCTCTCGATTGCTTTTCTTCCTTTCTCTGGGTGACTAATTCTGACTCATTCTCCTAATATTCCCCTCTCTAAACTTGGTCTCTCCTCTTGTGCCACTTCCCACTCAGGTTTTGGGTATTAACTGCATTCTGTGTGCTCCTGTGGCTTGCTGTCTTGACCCTCTCTGACCCATTCATGTAGACAATGGAAATAAGCACAGTTGTGTGTTGCATAATGACAAGAACACATTCCAGGAAATGTGGTGTTGAGTGATTTTGTGGTATGAACATCATGGAGCATTTGTACACAAACTAAGATGGCCATTATGTCAGTAGGCAGTATAATCTTAGAGACCACTGCCATATGTGATCATCGTTAACTGAAAACAACATTCTGTGGTGCATTACTGTACTTTGATATGTAAGGTGGAGACCTGTTTATTGATGCATTGTGGATAAATAAGGAACACAGGACCTGATTCTTTCACTTTTTGGACCTAGGGTGCCCTCTTGTGTACGACTGTGGCCTGAGGTGGAAGCAGTGGTAATTTTGTCTCATGCATTGTGGCGGCGTGGGCCATCAAGGGCCCCTCCTTCAGGCCCTCGCAGGGAAAATGGGTTGAGCTTCCTCTGCAGGCGTTATCTGTGCACTCACACTCTGCTTTGCAGCAGTGCTAAATTGCAGGCCAGGGCTCAGTTCTCTTGGCATGCTTGTCCTTAGCCTCCATAGTTCATCTTCCCTTAAGGTTTGGTAGCAGAAATGGAGTTGGCTCACTTTGAAATGCTTGTGTTAGGAACTAGGTTCACTTTTCCATGGCCCAGTGGTTTTTTGTTTTTGTTTTTTATCCCCAGTGCTGGTGATTGAACTTCAGCACTGCAAGGGGTGCATGCTGGGGAAGTGTTGTACTGCTCCACCACTGAGCTACATCCCGGCCCAGTTGAGACACCTCCCCTTTGCACTAGAATCAAACCAGCAACCTAAGGATTTCCATGGACATTCACCTTCAGTCTTCCGCATTACTAGCTGAGCTATCAAGGGAGGCCTAGAGGCTTTTAGAAGAGCAAAATGTAATGAATTTAGAAACCAGTTGCTGTGAAGTTACTGTGGCTTTGACTTTTATAAAAGTGTTTGCTGGACATCAGACATTGGTTTTTTATTTTCTTTATTATCCACCAGGGTGAGATAATCAAAGTGCAGAATTCCCCAGCTGAGGGCTATGGGTCTAGATCAGTGATAGAGGGCCTTCCCAACATGAATGAGGCCATGGATTTGATTCCAGCACCTTGCATGCACACAAAAGAATCCCCTAGCTGGACTCCTCTAGGGGAGTGTTGGGGGGGTGTCAGGGATAAGAGTGAATGTGCGTGCATACTTCTGTCATTGCTGGGGACAAGTGGGCCTTTGGTATATTGATGAGGAAGGGGAGCATTTAGACTAGGTGTTGGGATTCCTTCTTAGCTGATATGTTTCCATAAAAATTTAAGCTATTTTTATAGTTTGCTAGTTTTTTAGGACACAATTTGCTTGGCTTTCCTGCCTTTCTGTGTACCTGAATTAATTAATTTGGTAGTTTAAATTAGTGCTACTACTTTGGATCTAATGAGGAATATAAATGTTGTAGTATATAAAACGTGTGTGTGTGTGTGTGTGTGTGTGTGTATGTGAGAAACCACGTGAGGTCAGTATCTCCATTTTACAGTGGAGGGAATGAAGGCTTGGAGAGGTTGGTAACTTGGCTTGAGATCACTCAAGTAATGAATGAGAGGCAGCATTTAATCCAGATCAGTCTAATTTCAAAGCCCATCCACTTAATTTTACCTTAGTCTTTTGCCATACACGCTCTTTTAGTCACTTAAGGAGATGCTGTTCTCATCCTTTTATTACACATTTGAATCTGAGCCAGTCTTTGCTCTTTGTGGTTTTTAGCTACAATCTGTATGTTAATAACCACCAAAATATGAATTCATCCCAGCTATTCCAAGTTTCAGAGGTGTTTTTTTCTTTTAAGCAGACTGCCAAAGCTGTCCCATAGATACATTGCACTAATGCCTATGTTCAAAACTGGACTTGTAGCTGGGTGTGGTGGCGCACGCCTGTAATCCCAGCGGCTTGGGAGGCGGAGCCAGGAGGATCGCAAGTTTGAGACCTGAGGAAGTCTACGTAACTTAGCGAGACCCTGTCTCAGAAAGTAGAGAAAAAAATAAAAGGGCTGGGGGTGCAGCTCAGTGGTCCAGCACTTGCAAAGCATGCAGGCATGAGGCCCCAGGATCAACCCCTAGTACCACACACACACACACACACACACACACACACACACACACACACACGCGTGCGCGCGCGCGCGCGCAAAAAACTGGACTTGTCTTTTATGCATGTACTTGCCTCCAAGTTATTGACTGGTTTTAGGTAATGGTAGTGTTACACACCCAGATAGGAGCCTGAGGTCTCAGTTATTCTTCACGTAGGTTTATCCTCTCTCCTTAACCTCATATTGGTCAGGTCCTCCAAACAGCTCTTAAATTCACCCTTTCCTTTGCACCACTATTGCAATTCAAGCCCTTATTTCTCACTTGGACTGTTAATGATTAGGTCTTTGAAATGTGTCTTGCAGACATTGATTTCTCATTTACCCATCTAAAAAACTTGTTATCTTTTTTAAGGTGTCTAAAGTCACTTAGCAACTTTGCACTGTCCATAGCAAAGACATAGAACTGATGGCCCAAGGGATCCTGTTAACAAAGCACTTTGTTTGGCCTCTGTGGTGTTGGCATCATTATTTATTTAATTACATAGATAGGATAAGGTGTGAGATCCTTTTCACTGAGGATACAATTGACAGTAATTAAGTGAAAAGTGCTTAGTAGTATTTTGCTTGCTTGGTAGTCAGGTCATCCAGGCCATTCCTTGTTTCTAGTCCCCCAGTCTAGAAGGAAACGTGATGGAATGTAAAGGGAGAACTAACAGTTTTGTTTCTAAAGTATTTTTTGTTTGTTTTGCCCTGGCTGGTCTTGAACTCCTAGGCTCAAGCAGTCCTCTCTCTTCAGCCTCCCAAGGGGGTGGAACTACAGATGCATGACTTGCCTCGCCAAAAAAAAAAATTTTTTTTAAGCAAAGCTGGAGTTTATTAAGAAAAGGTTTTAAGATAGATTTAAGTGCAGGTATTGAGAGAGCAAGAGACACTTAAGAAAATGACAGTCGTACATACCCAGTAAGCCTGCAGCCATAGCCCTGTGGCATCCTATCCAGTCAGATCTCGGAAGCTAAGCAGGGTTGGGCTGGTTAGTACTTGGATGGGAAACCACCTGGGAACACCAGATACTGTAGGCTTGGGGGAAGGACCTGGCAACCCACTCCCAAAAATCAGTCCGCCATTGAAAACCCTATGAACAGCAGAGAAGCACTGACATTAGTGTTTCGCCTGTTGTACATAGGGTCGCTATGAGTCGGATACCGACTTGATGGCACCTAACAACAACAACACATACCCAGTGGTGAATACAGGGAGAGTTGCCTTGAATTATTTTTAAATATTTTTTATTTTAATTCTTTATGTAATTTTTTAAGTTAGTGTACAACTTAATGGGTTTCATTATGACATTTTCATACATGCCCATCATTGTACATTGCTCATATTCATGCCCCTCGTTACCCTCATGTCTTGGGCCCTTTCCCCTCCCAAGTCCCCTTCCTCCACATTTACAATCTGCTTTCTATTTGCACGTCACACACACACACACACACACACACACATTTTTTTCAATCTGGATTCTGCTTATAAGAGAAAAGGTTGATATTCATCTTTCTTTCCCTATTACCCTTTCATATTGCCCTTCCCCTTCTTTTAGTTCCCTTCTTCCCCTGAAATATTACTCTTTATCCTCAAGTATAATCTGCATCCATTTAGCAGTTTTAAAGGACGAAACAGTTGCTTTTGTGTTTTTGTTTTTGTTTTTTGCAGTACTTAGAGGTTGAACCCAAGGCCTTACACATACTTTGCAAGTACTCTGTCATTGGTCTGCACCTCCAGCCGATTTTATATTTTTTATTTTCAGTCAGAGTCTTCCTAAATTATGCAGGTTGCCTCCAATCTCAAACTCATGATCCTCCTTCCTTTGTCTCCCATGTTGCTAGGATTACAGACGTGTACCACCATGCCAGCACATTGTATTGTTTTTATGACATGTACAGCAGTTCTATAATTTTCGTCCAAACCAACTCTTAATCATGAATCTGCATGCAGTTCTAATCCACATTTTTTTGTTGTTGTTTTTTTTGTTTTTTTTTAGCCCTCTAAAACTTTTGAAAAGGTATGGATTAAATTTAAGAACATACAGTATTTTTATGAAGAAATTTCCAGTCTCTGCTTTGTAAAATGGATGTTCAATAGCATAAGTGATTTAGGGATTTTGATTTTAAGTGTAAAGAAGGACATTCCTGCCACACCTTCTCTGGTTGCTGTACCTGCCTTCATAGACCCTCTGTAGCTATAGAAGAGGTGCTCCTGTGGTGGAGTATTTAAGGTTTGAGCTCGAGAACAAACCTGGCTTTTGTAATCCAGTAGTATGAGCATGAGAACAATGCTTGTAATAGAATTTTCTAAGATAAACTAAAAGGCCTGATTGCTTTCTTCTTTCTTTTTTTTTTTTTTCCTTTTGGCTGTGCTGGGGACCTAACCTCAGTTCTTCCTTATTTCTTAGAGGCTTCAAAGTTACCTGGGCTGGGAGTACAGCTCAGTGGTAGAGCACTTGCCTTGCATCTGCACAGCCTTGGGTTCAACCCCCAAGTACTGCAAATAAAATAAAGTAAAATAAAATACCTATGTATTTAAGCCATGTGCAGCCTGTGTACACCAGTAATCTTAGCTACTTGGAGGCTGAGGAAGGAGGATCGTTTGAGCCTAGAAGTTCAAGGCCAGCCTCAGCAACAAAAGGAAGCCATGTCTCCAAATAAACAAACAAACAAAGTTACCTCATGTTATTAGGTCTTGTGAACTACTGTTATTAATTGTCTTGCGTTAATAATGCAGAAAATCAAAGCATATTAACTGCTTAATTGTCAGGAAAACAGGCACTGCTATGTTATATCTGAGCGAACAAGCAGACATTGCCTCTGGTAGAGGATAAGCTATTTCAAGAAATTATTGGCAGCTATCTTGTTTTATGGGGCTGAGATTTAGCTCAATTGGTAGTGCACAGCTCTGCAGTTTCTGAGGTCCCGAGTTCAGTTCCCAGCACTGCAAAAACCGGAGGCCATGGCAATCCACTCCTGTGGCAATCCTGAAACAATCAGCCATCGAAAACTTTATAACGGTCACTTTGTCTGACACGGCACCTAACAACAACAACAACAACATCATCTTGTTTTATGTAAGATGTGTGTTGTTTCATGATTTCTTACAACATACATCTTTGTGTATGTGTGCGTGTGTGTATTTAGTTCTGTTTTGTTTTTGTGGTACTGGGGATTGAACTCATGGCCTTGTGTATGGTAGGCAAGTGCACTACCACTAAGCTACAATCCCTAGCTCTCTATCTAGAATGTATGTTTTTATAAACAGATATGTAGTTAATAGATTTTATTGTGAAATATTACAGTGATGTATAAAATAAATTAAGAATGATGTCTAATTACACTGTTGAACCAGGCATGGTGACACATGACTGCAGTCCCAGCACTCAAGAGGCTGAGGCAGAAGGATCGATTCAAGTTCAAGGCCAGCCTGGTCTACCTACTGAGTTCCAGGATAGCCTGGGCTACACAGTGAGGCCTTGTTTTGGAAACAAAACAAAAAAACAAAAATTACACTATTTACATTTTAAATTATGAATATTTTAAAAACCTGTTTTAAGCTTAACTGTCAAGAGTAGAAATCTGGAATAAGAAAGGGACAGTAAATGTAAATTAATGTGAATTTTATTCTGTAAGAGAAAGAGAGTAGTGGTTGACCCATCAGGTATAAGACATAATAAAACAATACTAGCACAGAATCTTGGCATAAGAATACACATACAGAGCTTTGGAGTGGATTGGTAAATACAGATCAAATCTGCAGATCTAGCAGCTGCTTCTTCAAGTCAATCAACTACAATGCCATGAAGTTTAGACTAGTTTGTAGGAATAAGGGAGTTACTGTAGAATTTGGAATAGGGAATTAACATCCAACATGAGAATTTTTAGCTGAATTAGAGATACCAGAAACTGGCACTAGAGATAGATCTGAGCAAGAGGGTGAATGAGGTAAAGGAAGTAATGGGAGGAAAAGATGAATATTTTAGAAGAACAGGAAGACATACCATGGAGGCAAAGGAAAAGATGAGCTAAATGAACTAAATAAATCTGTGTTCTCTCTCTCTCTCTCTCTCTCTCTCTCTCTCTCTCTGTGTGTCTCTCTCTCTGTGTCTCTCTCTCTCTCTCTCTCTCTCTCTCTCTCTCTTTGGAATAGCATCTTGCTCAATTGCACAAGGCTACCTCTGGTCTCAAATTCACAAGAGTTATGCCTCAGCCTCCTGAGTTGCTGGGATTACAGGCACATACTACTGTGTCCATCTTGATTCTAATATTTTCAGCAGGGTTATTGGAATGGCCATGGTACCATTGACCAAAAAAAGAACTGGTTTAGGATAAAGGCTTCATATGAGAAGGTGCATACAAAGGGTAAAGATGACAATTAAGGTGCCTGTGCTTTGAGAGCACATTGCTTGGTTGAAACATATTTGGTTATATATTCTACCATATGTGTAAAGTCTTGTGTGAGCAGAGGCCACATTTCTTTTTCATCTTTCTGTTCCCAGCACTTTGTGTAGTACCTAGTATCTAGTACTTGGCCAATCCAAGGTGAAGGAGAGTGGGAGAACTGCTGAGTCTCTGGAGCAGCTCTGCCGCTTACTAACAGATTGACCTCTGAGAAGCTCCTTAACCTCTCTACCTTGCACTTTTCTCACATATAAAATGAGG
Organism: Pedetes capensis; assembly: GCA_007922755.1. Classification (NCBI taxonomy): domain Eukaryota; kingdom Metazoa; phylum Chordata; class Mammalia; order Rodentia; family Pedetidae; genus Pedetes; species Pedetes capensis. The sequence continues at coordinate 12,794 of VMDO01030098.1, read as the reverse complement.
ATCATGGTAGTACCAAGCCTATACACTGTGTAGGGTTCAGCCAAGTAAAATGATATGATTCAAATAAATATTAGTGATTAATTTTATTTCCTGACATTTATGATTTTCACATCCTGCCTCCAGGCTGTGTTTCCAAGTTTATCTTCTAACATTAGCTTTTGCTTTCCTTGTATCTGGAATGTTATTTGTTTATTCAGTACTTCATTGAACAAGGATTTTTTGAGGCCTTGATATTTGCCTGCCACTGTTATTGATACTGTCTGTAAGACAAAATCCTTTGCTTTGTGAACCTTACGTGCTAGAAAGAAGGTGGGTATGCAGAAAAATAAGCCAACAAAATAGGATTGTCCACATAGTAGCAAATACTATGCAGGAAGCAAAGCAGTGATATATCAGACAGTTCCTTTGTTGGGAGAGGGAAGGTCAGGTTTGTCTAGATTTAGGTCAGGTGAAAGGTGTTTGTGCCAAGACCTGAGTGACAGGGAATTGCCAAAGACGAGGTCATTCTCTTTACACCTTTTGCTTCTGTCCTTCAGTATGTCTTCTTTTCCTCAGCTGAAAGGCATTGTTAGGAACACAACATGAAATTATTAGTGTTACTGTGAACATGGTGGGGCAGGGATAATGATATTTGGAGGGAAAAATAACATGATTTTGTAACCTATGGGCAGAGGAGTCTAAAATGTCAAATGGTAGCTGGACATGGTAGCACACACCTATATTCCCAGCACTGGGGAGGCTGAGGCAGGAGGATCGATATAAATTTAAGGCTAGCCTGATCTACATAGCAAGTTCCAGGCCAGCCTAGGCTACACAGTGAGATCCTGTTTCAACAAAACAAACAAAAACAAACAAAATGAAAACAACACAAATAAAATGTCAAGTGAAAGTGAATGTGGAAAAAGAGCTTGTGCAAATGGTCATGAACATACCGTTTTGGAATTAATTCTAGGAGTTATATTTTTCATTGTCTCCTCAAATTGTCAGTGGAGTTATGCAGAGGAAAAAAAATTTTTTTTTCAGTACTAGTGGGCTAAACCTAGGGCCTCATGCCTACTTTGCAAGTGCTCTGCCATTGAGCTGCACCCCCAGCCCCTTTTCATTATTTTTTATCTTGAGACGAGGTCTCGCTAAGTTACACAGGCTGCCTCTGGCATCAAACCTGCCATCCTCCTGTCTCCACCTCCCGATTCACTGGGATTACAAGTGTGGGCCACCACTTGCCAGCCTTGCCATCTTTGTTTTAATTTTAGCTGTCTCTAAATGCTAACTGGACTCTTCATTATGGTTTAGTGAACCTTGGAAGGGTGTGTTTTAATATGCAGATTTTATGGTTATTGCTTAAATACTTGTGCTGTTAATGGGTATAAACACATCTGCAGAACCTTTCAGATGAAGAGTTTTAGGTCTTGAACATGGAAGGCATTATAATGAAATCTAGGATGGTGAAAGTGTGTACTTGACCATTATAGGCCCTTGCTACATATTTTGTTTTAGAACTCTATATTCATCTAAGTTGTTCTTAGAGTTCGTTTTAGTTACAGGATTACAATATGTTGGAATATCTTTTAATAGCGTAGTTTCTTCTGGTAGACAAAGTGATCTTAAATATGTCAATTTTGCCTATACATCTTGTTATCTGTAATAGTTTATTCTCTTACCTCTTGATTGTGGTCTTTTTTGTTTAAAAATGAAAACTTACATTTTTTTCATGGCAATAAAATATAATTAGAGAACCGACTTGCCTATGACCTTTTAGCCATCTTACTTTTGTGAAGTGGGCTTTATCTCAAATTTCCACGGAGAGTCTGGGAACTATAGAGTGTCTGCCTATCTCTTAAGAGTTGTTGGACTGGAGGAGTCTTGGGAATTTTTATGGCAAAACTTGTGAGCTTTTAAAGTGTGACTGGATTGATAGTTTTTTTTTTTTTTATTCTAAATGCGTTATTCCTTGTTTCTCAGGGCCTTGCAGAAATAGTTGAGTGAATACTTTTCATCATTTTCACTATATTTTTAGTTTCTACATAATTGCTTTTGGGCCTGTTTACTAAGCTATTCTGCATTTAACTTATAACCCTAAAATTATTGTTGTAAAGTTGCAAAGTTTTCTCTTACTGATTTAGACATAACCTCCAGTGATATCACTTTTTATTTTTCAGGTATCTCAACACTCAGTTTATTAAAAAGAATAAATTGACTGAGGCTGACCTTCAGTATGGCTATGGTGGTGTAGATATGAATGAACCACTTATGGAAATAGGAGAGGTAATAAATTCTTTAAAATTCTTTAACTGATTAAAAATATAAGTATGTTTTTATATCCAGGTAATTTGATTCAATGCCATTGTTTTTTGTTGTTGTTGTTGTTTGTATTTTTGTTTTTTGGCAGTACTTGGGGTTGAACCCAAGGCCTCACACATACTTTGGAAGTAAAGTGCACTTAGTTGTATGCCCAGCCCATTTTTTCTTTTTCTTTTTTTTCTAATTTCCAGAGTCTTGTTAAGTTACACAGATTGTTGAATTTGTTATCCTCCTGTTTCAACCTTCTGATTGCTGGGATTAAAGGTGTGTGCCACCACCCCCAGCTCAGTGTCTTTTTATTAAGGACACTGAATTGACTATCTTAAAATTGTCAAGATTTAAAATATCTTAAGTATTGGGTAAATGCAATTCTGTAATGATTTCCCGAGAATCTTAAACTAGATCACAGGAACAGAAAAGATGTAACAATTATTATTTTAATAATTAAATTTATGATGGATGAATGACAGGGTTAATGATTCTGAAGTGTGAGAAAACTCATTAAAATTATTTAGAAAATAATGAGATTGCTATAGTTTAAAAATCCAAAGGACAAAGACTATTTATTTATGTAGTACTAGGGGGTTGAACCCAGGGCCTTTCACATGCTAGACAAGTGCTCCACCACTGAGCTGCACTCCCAGCCCCATTTTTATTTTTTAGAGATAGGGTCTTACTAAGCTGTGCAGGCTACCCCTGGCCTTGAACTTGTGAACTCCTCCTGCCTCTGCTTCCTGAATCACCAGGATGATAGACGTGTGCTATAGTGCACATTTAAGGACAAAGACGTAAAAAGAGGCTAATAGAAAGGAAGTAAAAATTTATACATATAACATACTTATAACTTTACTTAAAAAGTAATTAAAGAAATTGGGTAAAACAATGAAACATTTAGTTCAAGTAATTTATCCAAGTTCTTGGAGTATAGTGCAGATTTAAATGTGGAAAAATGTATGTAATGCCTATACTGATTTTGAAATACTCTTGTACAAGTTTATGTAATACAATATTATTTATTGAGAAACCAGACATTGGGGATACCTGCCTACGTGAAGCGTACAAGTTCAGGTAAGGGAGGCAAATAAATAAGTAAAGAAATTAATGTTAAATTGTGAGGAACGTTAATGAAGGAAATAAACAGCTAAGATGTAGCATTAGTAGAAATATAAATTAGTATATTCCTTTTAGAAAGAAATTGAAAGCCCATCATGGTGGCAGTTGCCTGTAATCCCAGCACTTGGGAGGCTGAGGCAGAAGGATCAACATGAGTTTGAGGCCAGCCTGGTTCACATAACAAGTTCCAGGTCAGCCTGGACTACCCTGAATAAATAAATGAATAAATAAATAAGTAAATGTGTGTCTTTCAATATATTTTAAAATGTTTAATAACTATTGACCAAGTAAAATGATAAGGGGAAAAAATTTCAGTTTAGAAGTATCCCTTACTATCTTTGTTAGTACAGTGACTGATGGGTGAACAATCTAAATTTCCATCATCCATCAATAAAAATACATAGAATAATACACACACACACACACACAAACAAACACACACACTCAGGATGCCAAAAAATGCTCACACCCTTTAGTGATGTTATCTATGTATTACTTTCAACATTGAATTGAATTACAATAGCAATGTATAGCCTGATGTTTGCCCAAAAGATATTATTGTCACCATGCTTGTGACACATTCTTAAAACAGCAAAATGGAAAGTTTTCATCCCAAGATGTATACGTGTTTTGGCAGCCTCTGCATATATAGGGTGATTTTGTTATAAAGGTAATAAAATGCGTAAAAGTGAATAAATTATTTGAAATGTTAAGAGAAGATGTTTTTTGAAAAAAATTTGGACATGGTACGTATTTAATACCAGTAAAACTGTAGTGGAAAAACAATGTAGAGAAAAAGATTAGTGAGTAATATCAAAATAGATGATTTTTGTTTGTTTGTTTGTTTGTTTGTTGCGGTGCTCCGGAACGAACCCAGGGCCTTGTGCATGCTAGGCAAGTGCTCTACCACTGAGCTACATCCCCAGCCCCCCAAATCTTAAGAGTAAGTGCTTTTAGTTAGTAGGATTATAAGTAATTAATTTACGTAAAATTGTTCCTTGTCACCACAACCACCAATCCTACACCTTTTCCCAGAAGAGATCACTATGAACAATTTGGTTTGTAGCCTTCTTGAACTTTGCTTATGCATTTGTGTGCCAATATTTACATATGTGCACACATTACAGTGTTGCTGTTATATTTTCAAAGGTATCATACCATCCAAAGAGTCCTACAACTTGCAATTCTTGATTTTTAGTTCTTTGGTGGGGTTAATATGTCTGGAAGTACTTTTTCCTATCCTGTTGGTGAGAGCTTAAACTTCTATAGTGGGACTGTAGCATAATTTGTGAAGCCATCTCTTAATTTCTAATATTTTGTTATAAATAGTATTGCAAGGAACATCATTGTTTATTTGTTCATTCATTAAAAGTATCTAAACCCATTTGTATGCCAGGCACTATGTTGAGAATATAGCAGTGAACAAAATAGAGAAAAATTTTATACTCATGGAGTTACATTTATGTGTATATTTCTTGATAGATGAACAAAAGTCTTCATAGAATGGTACCCAGTAGTGGAGCCTGTGTTAAAGCACATCCTAAATTTTGATGGCTCTACTACCTAGGCTTTTAGAAAGTCTTTACCTATTATCCTTCTACCACAGGTATAAAATCTCATTTTCCTATGTATTACATTCTTTTATCCCTCACTCATGTTATTTAGAAAGAAGACAAAGGTAAAACGTGAAGTATATTCCTTGAGGGAAGCAGATGCTTTTACTTAGTGTAAATATAATTACCAATGGATCAGAATGTTACCCCAGTGAGACAGAATAAGAGGCTAGAAACTGCTTGTATGGGGGACAGTTAAGTTGGAAACAGAATAGTCACAAAGCAGTTAGTTTTTGGTACTGCAATAATTTATGCTCTGTATGGGGAAAATGTATAAAAGCTTAAAGGCTGAAATGTAAAAAGCAAAAAAATTTTGGGGAAACAATAGGAGCACACCTATGTGTATGATGTTAGGGTCTTAAAAGTCACAAGAATTACAAACAATAGAGGAAAAGTGATAAGTGAGAATATAGAAAACATAATATATTTTAATGAAAAAACATGATAGAAACAGAAAAATTGAGTTACTAGAACAGACTGGGATTTGTGAAACTGTCAGAAGATGGATTTCCACAATATATAAAGAACTTGTAGCTTTCATTAAGAAGGTAAACTTTAACAGAATAATTGGCAAAACAATGAGTGGACATTTCACAGAAAAAAAACCAAGATGGACAGTAAACACAAAAAAGATATCTTGCTTCGTTTGAGAGAATGAAACCACACAGAGATGCCATTTTGCATCTCACAGATTGGCAATTTGACCAAAGCCTGGAAGTTCCACTTGTCAAGGCCATGGGTTTGTGGGAATTCTTGTTCATTGTTACGTAGGTATAAATGCAAAACCATTTGGCTTTGTTTTGTAAAGCTGCTGGTGTGCCTGAACCCACAGTCCAGTATCTCAACTTGCAGCTATATATCAGAGAATCTCTTGCTTATGGGGGCCAGAAAATTAATACAAGAATAGCAGCAGCATTATTCTCAGCAGAAAGCTGGAGTCACAAGCATATATCACCCTCAATAGAATGGAAAAATAAGTCATGATATAGTCACGTAACAGGGTCCTATATAGCAATGCCAGTGATTGAGCTGTTGCTGGTTGTTTCAGGTTGGATGAATTTCAATAACAAAGGTTAGTTTTAAATACTCATGTGAAGGAATATACAATGTGATTTAATCATCAGGATCAGAAACAGCCAACTTCAAGCTATTATGTGGGCTTGCATGCACATTTGTTAGAGTTGTAAGTTTGGGGATGATTTAATACAAAATTAAGGATAGTGCTGATCTCTGAGGGGAAAGGAGGACGTTTAGGGCAACAATAATGGTGAAGTATTATTAGGTAGTGAATACACACATGTTTTATTATTTAAACCAACTTACTCTTTTATGTTTGTGTGAGGTATTTCATAATTTTAAAAATTGGCCTATAGCTAAATTAAATTATTTTATTTGACTTAAATTCTTTGTTTCTGTTATGGTCTTGGTTTCTGTAGCTCATGAATAGTGCTAAACATTTGACAATAAAAATTTTGTTAAAGTCAGTTGTTTATATAAGATTTTCAGTTAATGTTTAAATCTTAATTCTTTAAACAAGTCTGATATGGTGGCCATTGCCATTTTAAATTAGAAATTTATTTTCCTTTAAATTTTTTTACTTTCCTCAGTTTTCGTTCATATTTTATTTTTTAACATTTCTTTTTTATTGGAAATTTTTAATGTACAACTTAATGGGTTTCATTCTGACATGTATTTCATTGTGACATTTCCATATATGCATTTCATTGTACATTGCTCATATAACTTCCCTGTTACCCTCTTGTGCCCCTCTTCTTCTATCCCCCCCATGATCTCCTTTCTACTTGTATGTCTTTTTGTGGTAATATTTATCTCTATACATGTATCCCGATTTTGATTTAAATCCAAACTTTTTTCTGTAGTGATCTATCTTTTTACATTCTCAGCAGTCTTACATGAGTCATTTAGTCCGTTTGCATTATTGCCATCCTTTGGTATTATTGCTATTATTATTATTATTTCCCATACTAATAAAGTTGTGCTGTTTATATTGAGGTTGACCTCTCCCCATTCCTCCCTCCCCATTGGCCCTTCTCCCCCTCCTGTCTTCTCCCATCATCGCTTCCCTTTGCTAGATCCCTTCCTCCTCCTTTCCACTCCTTAAATTTTCCCTTCTATGCTAAGTTTAATTGAGCTTATTATTATGTTTCAATTTATGTATAGGATTTTTTCCTTTTAATTTTGATTCATCTCCCACTTACGAGTGAGAACATGTGGTATTTCTCTTTTTGGGCCTGTGCTCGTTCACTTAAGATGATTTTCTCCAATTCCATCCATTTTGCCACAAATGACATTATTTCATTCTTTTAAATTGCCGAGTTGTACCCCATTATGTGTATGTACCATAATTTTTTTTATCCATTCTTCTGTTGATGGGCACTTTGATTGATTCCATATCCTTGCTGTTATGAAAAGTGTTGCTTTGAATATGGAGATGCAAGTGTCTCTGTGGTATGATGACACATCTCCCTTTGGGTATATTCCCAGCAGTGGTATAACTGGGTCATAAGGTAGATCTATTTTTAGTTTTCTGAGGTACTTCCATATTGACTTTCAAAATGGTTGCACCAATTTACAACCCCACCAGCAGTATAAGAGGGTTCCCTTTTCTCTGCGACCTTGCCAGCATTTGTTATTTGTTTTACTGATCTTGGCCATTCTTACTCAGTAAGGTGGAATCTCAGGGTTGTTTTGATATGCATTTCCCTAATGGCTAGGGATGTTGAGCATTTTTTCATGTGTTTCATGGCCTTACAAGCTTCTTCATTTGAGAACTGTCTGTTCAGTTCCTTTGCCCACTTGTATATTGGGTTATTTGTTTTCTTGGGAATTGCTTTCTTGGGTTCTTTATAAATTCTGGAAATTAGTCATCTGTCCAATGTATAGGATGTGAAGATTTTCTCCCATTCAGTGGGGACTTCCTTGACTCTGTTGATTATTTCCTTTGCTGTGCAGAAGCTTTTAAATTTCATGTAATCCCATTTATCCATTCTTGTTGAGATTTCTTGAGCAAGTGGAGTCTTATTAAGGAAATGCTTTCCTATGCCTATATGTTGGAGAGTATTGTCTTTTTGTCTAGCAATTTTAAAGTTTCTGGTTTTATGTTAACATTTCTTTTGATGAGTATTTTTACTTTTAAAAATATCCTGAAGGAATGTGAAAGAACCTATGTAATTCAGCCTTGATGATTTTTATTTTTCCTGGCAGCTAGCATTGGATATGTGGAGGAAATTGATGGTTGAACCCCTTCAGACCATCCTTATCCGAATGCTGCTCCGTGAAATCAAAAAGTAAGTTCTGATATTTATCTTCCTGAGTCAGTTCTACTTTGCTGTTTGATATGGTTTAAAAATAATATATAGTTGTATGACTATTGTCTGCACTTGAACATCATTTTATTGTAATGAGCTTTGTTTTGCTGCTTCTTTTCTTTTCTTTTCTTTTTCGGTGGTACTGGGAACTGACTGAACCCAGGACATTGTATATGATGGATAAGTGCACTACCACTGACCTGTACCCCTAGCCTTGTTTTACTTTTGAATGCCAATATTTTAGTGTTTTATGAACTTCTGATTCTTCCTTTCTTTCTCCCTTTGCTTTTTCCTTTTTTTTTTTTTTTTTTTTTTTTGGGGCAGGTCTTTGGTCTTTACTTATAGCTTAATGTTCTTAGTATATTAATAAGTACCTGAAGGAAGTGATTTGTGACTTTTCAATCCTGAAGCCTTAGATCTTCCAAGCATGCTCTATTTGTATATATCCTCCTAGTTTAAATCCTGAAGAGGATTATCTATTCAAGAAAACATACTCTTCTCCTTATTTGGTTGCCTCTTAGCCTCAATGTTATAATCAATCACTTGTCTATTATTGTGTGGTAAGTTTATGGGAAAGTGGTGTCCCACCCTACCCATGGCCACAGTGGTTGACTCTACCCAATTGCTGTGCAAATATAGTTTGGGACAAAGAAAGTTTTCCTGTGAAGTTCAGAGTAGAATATGCTTGGATTAATTCAGGCCTAGAACATTCTTGGATTTCAACTTTAGGGAATTGAAAGTACTAAGTCACACAGAAAGATGTGGAATAAATTCTAAGTTACTAGATCTGATATAAGAATTATCTAGACCAGAGAATTTCACTGTGGTAATGGCCACTCCATCTAGATCTTCTTTTGTCCAGAAGGCCCAAATACAGGGTTTGCTTTAATATGAGGGATAATTGATCAAATCATTATTGTTACTACGGGACTCTTGGTAGGAAGTAAGTTATTACACACACACACACTGCAAAAAGGTCGTGATAGGATATTTCAGAATTTAACATTAATATAAAATAGACCTGGGCATGGTGGCACATGCCTGTAATCCCAGAATTTAGGAGGTTGAGGCAGGAGATAGTGAGTTCCAGGCCAGCCTGGGCTATATACCTAGCAAGTCTCTTGTTGTTGTTGTTCTTACATGCTGCCTAGATGGGTCTGAGTCATAGGAACCCTCACAGAGTTTGCAGTGGCTCTTTGTTTTGGGATTGCTTTGGGAGTAGATTGTCACCTCCTTATCCCATTTTTGTATTGCTGGATGTCAAACCCAGGTCCTCAGAGTATGGAGCACACTCTACCCACTGAGCTAAACCCCAGCCCACAGCAAGACTCTATCTTCGGGGAAAAAAAACAAAAAAACAAAACAACAAAACAACAACAACAACAAAAACAAAAACAAACCAAAGAGAAAGTAGGCAGTAACAATTAGTAACTTGGTTTTAGAAAGTTGTCACTGACTATTTTAATGATTCAGTTGTTTTCGAAGATAGAGAAAAGGCAACAGAGAGGCAATAAGGTGCAATTTTTTTCTTTCCTTTTTTGATTGCTAAACTATGGTTAAGTAAAAATACAACATGAATTGTTCTAATTTCTTTCTTTTGGTAAAAAATATTACCTTTGATATCTTAGAATGCAGCTATTTTACATTAAAAATAGAATGAAAATATTGCTATAACTTTCTAAATGTACTGTTTGTTTTTGTTTTTGTTTTTGTTTTGCAGTACTGGGGGTTGAACCCAGGGCCTTGCACTTGCATGCTCTGTAAGTGCTGAACCACTGAGCTGCGCCCCCAGCCCTTTATTTTTACTTTTTGAGACAGGATCTTGCTAAGTTACGCAGACTGCCTCTGGTCTTGAATTTGAGATCCTCCTGCCTCCCCCTCCTGAACCACTGGGATTATAGGCCTGTGCCACCGCACCCGGCTCCTAAATGTACTGTTAAGAAATCTCTTAATATAATCTTGTCCCAACCTACTAAGTTTTTTTAACTGATTGTTGGCTTACTAAAAATGATTTGGAAAAATTGAAAGAAATTCTGTATAATTCTGGAAAAAGACATCTGGAGAGAAATATTAGGCCAACTTGTCATATTTTTGTTGTTACAATCAGCTTCTGTTAGAGCATTGTTTGAGATGATTTACTAATATCTCATTCTTCACGTCAACTCTATCAGGTAGCTATTACTGTACATTTTATAGCCAAGGAAACTCACATTGTTATAAAAATGAAACATGGGAACTATGAGCATATCAGAATGCTAAAAGGTTTATATGCATTATCCCATTTAACTCTCACAACCTCAGAAGGCTGATACTATCAGGTATCATGTTACATGTAAAGTCCACTGTGGTGCTGCAACTGGATACTGACTGCAGCTCCCATCTTCTTAATTCTAAGGATTCAAATCCAAATCAAAGTATGTTTTCCATTCTTGGCTACAATTCACATAGCATAATGGTGAATATAAGGTATTTGGGTTTTGTAATTCTTTGAGTGGGCTGGGGTTTAGCTCAGTTGGTTGAGTGCTGCACTGCCCTTGCTGAGTACCTGGGTTTGATCCCCAGCGCAACAAAAACAGGAGAAGGTTGTGGCAATCCACTCCCATTGCAATCCTGAAACAATCAGCCATTGAAAACCCTATGAGGGTCACTGTGAGTTGGACTCAACTCCATGGCACCTAATAACAATAACAACAATGCTTTGAATATTCTAGTATTTTCACACAAACTTTTTTACTTGATTGTAAGGAAACACAGCAAATTTTACTTAACATTAAATTCACTTTCAACAAAGAGAAATGAATTGTTGAATTTGATACAGGAAAGAAAATAGACCCATGACTTTGAACTGCCAGTTTGGGTCTTTCTTCTGCATTGCTTTGCCGTCTGTTTACCCCTTGTCATTTCAGCTAGTATGGCCAGCATTATGGTACTCTCCATTTGTAATCTCATCTGATCTTTATAATGGGATGTGATGATAAATGTCCTCATAAGCTCATTTTACATGTGAAGAAAATAAGGCTCAGGAGGGTAAGCAACTGACCTGTGTCAGGTAACTAGTAAGTAAATGGCAGAGACAGAACTGGAACTTAGGTCATGTGGCTCCTGAGTCTGTGCTCTATCTCATGTATTACATAGAGCCTTAGAAATAATGTACTCAAGTTGCATTTCATTGCCATTTCTGCTGAAAGAGAAATATTTTATTGTTCACACCTACAACTTTGTGGAAAGACCATCACCAATCTTCCAGATAGTCTTTTCAGAGCCTGTTTGAAGTTTGATTTCCTGTCAACCTCTTGTGTTCATCTCTGAGTTCCTACACATGATCTACAAATCTCTAAAGAACATCAGTCTGTGGTAGTGGTTTCTGAGAGCTGACCACTGAGAATCAAGATTACACTTGGAATGTTTAAAAGAACTATTTCTCTACAAAATAATTCTCGAAGTAATAAATGCTGATTATAAAAAATTTAAAATGTACAAAATGTTAATAGGAAAAGCAAAAAAAAAATCTTTCCTAGCAATACTTTCAGTACTACCATTTAGAGGAAACCTGTATTAAGAATTTTCAAGAATTTTCTCATTAGGTACCCTGTTATATGCCTGTAGTCCAAATGACTCATGAGGCTGGGCAGGAAGATCATGAGTTCTAGGCCAGAGGCAACCTGTGTAACTTAGACCCTCTCACAAAATAAAAAAGTAAAACTAAAGACTAGGGTACAGCTCAGTGGCAGAGCACTTGCCTAGCAAGCACGAGGCCTTGGGTTCAAACCCCAGTGCTAAAAAAGAAAAAATAAAGTCTATTTTCATAAAAAATTCTCTATGCATTTAAGATTGTAGGTATACACATATTTGTACATATATTTACATTTGTCTTGATGTGCATGTGAATATATGTATACACATTTATTATATAAAATATCACAACATGCACGTATGTTTGAAAGCATGGATACCTGGCTGCCCATTTCTGTCCGCTCAATTATACTCACAGGAGAGTAGGATCTTACCTTTTTATGAACTTCTCCAGATGGTACTTTTGATCCAGTCCAGATCAACATTTGTGAAGTGCTGTTCCACTAAAGGTCACTCCACTTATTTTGTAAAGCTGTTATGGAACGTTTCCCCTTTTCTTTGGACTATGTTAATCTAAAAGTTTGAGGAATAATTGAAAATATATTATTTTGTTTTTGTGTTTTGCTTTTTGTTTGACAGGGTCTCACTATGTAGCCCAGCCTAGTTGGAACTGGTGCTCCTCTCACCCCAGCCTCCTAGTGCTGGGATTGTAGGTGTGTGCCACTACACTCAGCTAAAAACATATTTGTGAAAATCTAAACAGAGAACAGATTAGTGGAAGGTGTGAGACTGTGAAGTGCTACTTCACAATAGCACTGTGAAGTACTCCTTTATGATGGTACAATGGTTTTTTTTCTTTTTCTTT
>VMDO01030097.1:0-21538 GCA_007922755.1 Pedetes capensis | reverse complement strand
TCAGATCTCGGAAGCTAAGCAGGGTCAGGCCTGGTTAGTACCTGGATGGGAGACCGCCTGGGAACACCAGAAGCTGTAGGCTTGGGAGAAGGACCTGGCAACCCCCTCCCAAAAATCAATCTGCCATTGAAAACCCTATGAACAGCAGAGAAGCACTGACAATAGTGTTTCCCCTGTTGAACAGAGGGTCGCAATGAGTCGGATACCGACTCGACGGCACCTAACAACAACAATTTTTTAGTTAGTTTACAACTTAATCAGTTTCTTTATGACACTTCCATACATGCATGAAATATGGACTGACTTTGAGAGTTCGGGAGGCAATTGAAGGCTTTAACACATGTGAGCACCTGAATCAGTAACTAACGGTTGTAAGGATTTCGTGAATGTGAACTTGTCATCCCCAGATTACAAACATCTTCATTACCATCGTGGATATTCCATGGTCAATGAACCAGGCTCTCTCGAAAATAAGATGTGGCAGAAACAAAAGGAGGAGTCAGATCTCTCAGTCTCTGCAAGTCTTACCTGGTAGGCTGTCCTGTTTCCCATGCTGAGAAAGTGTGATGCCTGGAAATCAATCCACCTCTGAAATTCCAAGGCCCTTCCCAAAACCACTTCAAGGAGTAACACTGTGTCTCTTCCTGTCACCAAGAATTAGTGACTTGGTGCAAAACAAAACAAATATGCATGGCCATCTCCACAGAGTCTCCTTGGTAAATTATAATGGATTATATTTGTTCCAACACTGTCATTAGGCGGCTTTCCTGTAAGAATTCATGTAGCACACTCCAAGGTAAAAAGTGGTTCGCACGCTCTGTCTTCAAAGAGATCACACCCTGATATAAATTAGGTGTATGCATAGCCATTAGGATGTAGTGTGAGCATGTGTGGATGTATGTAGATATTTAGTGTAATATATATTTTATATTATGTTTTATATTACGTATGCTTTACAACCCACACATGTCTGTCACCTTTGTTGTGTTGTGGGGACTTGTGTATTGATGTGATGCTGAAAGCTTTGCCAGCAGTATTTCAGATACCAGTAGGACAAACCATGGTGGACAGGTTTCAGCTGAGCTTCCAGAGTAAGACAGACTAGGGAGAAGGACCCAGCAGCCCATTCTCAAAAAATTAGCCATTGAAAACCTTATGAATAACAGAGAAGCACTGTCAAATATAGGCTGGAGAATGAGTCCCCAGGCTGGAAGGCATTCAAGAAATGACTGGGGAAGAATGCCTCCTCAAAGTAGAGTCGACCTTAATGACACAACTGGAGTAAAGCCCTTGGGACCTCCAGTTGCTGATGTGGCACAATTCAAAGTGTGAAGAAACAGTGGATGCGACAGTGGGCTCAACCATAAAAGGATCATGTGCATGGCAGAGTGTTGGGTAGTGTTTCGTTCTGCTATACACAGGGTCACTGTGAGTCAGATTTGACTCAAAGGCACCTAATAGCACCAACATGCTCTTCATATCCATACCTATATTTATATTTGTTTCTGTATAATAGGTTCCAGAAGGAAGAGAGAAATTTTCCTGAACTGGCATCAACAAACTGTGATCTATAGGATAATCTTGCCTGCTGCCTCACTGTGAATGAATGCTTGACAATGAATGAATGGATGACTTGTGTGATCCACAGAGCTTCTAATGGGATACAAGTGATTATTCCTACCTCACTAACTTGTGCTCCCTGAAACAGCCCCTAGAGCCCACTGGGAGCACACGCCACACTCCACCATCCCAGCCTTCCTTCCGCATGCCCAAGCAGGCCCTCGTCTCACCACGCTGGAAAATGTTTCCTCAAGGGCTGCAGAGAAGAGGCCAATGTAAGACCTAAAGAAATGGAGACCTTTCCTCTGATGGCCTCGCCCATGTGAGAGAGGGATTGGAATTGAACCAGTGGGGTTGGTTACGTGCACACTGCCCCAAAGCGTGGGCAAGCCTTGGGGATGAGATGGATTTTGGTAGTTGGAAGGTAAAAACATTCTGGTTCTCCTTCGAGTCTTTTCTGTTGATAGTGTTAAGCGCTGTCGAGTCAGGTCCGATGCATAACCACCCTATGAACAACATGCAAAGCACTCCTCAACTCCAAGCCATGCCCAACACTATGTCAGTGCTCTCTGCTATTCATAGGGTTTTCAATGGCTGTTTTGGGAGTGGGTTGCCAGGTCGTTCTCCCAAGCCTACAACACCTGGTGTTCCTAGGCAATCTCCCATTCAGGCCAGACCCTGCTTAGCTTCAGAGATCTGATGAGCTCAGACACCAGGGTAGGCTCATTAGGAGGATCTTATTAAAGGAATACCCATTGAATAAACTTTTAAATGTGAGTTCACATGTCACCCCCCAACCTCAGGAAGCCTTTCTTACTTCAGGTCTCACTCTGCTTGGCCCCTTTCTCTGACCTCCTAAGGAGCCAAGGTAGCCTAGTGGTTGTGTTTGGGGGATAGAACCAAAATCCAAGTTCAAATCTTTCCTTCCCATATGATAGCTTTGCGAGTTTTGCAACTCACTGATCCTCTTTACATCTAGGTTTCCTAATTTTGAGCTGTGAATATCAACAGCAACTACCTCATAGTTATTTTAGAAATTAAAAGAGATGATCAGCAAGAAACATACTCCTTGTGTTGCTTGACATAGACTGAAGTCCTAAAAAATAAGTTGAAAACTATTATTATTAGTTATTGCTTTCATAACCCACATTGCATTTAATAATAGATGTTCCTTATGTTGTAATTTAACGATTTAATGTATGTTTGTTTTATCTTCTTGCCGGCAATTGTTACACACTGAATTTTCTATTGTAGTCTCAGAATGATTAATATTTTGAGATATGATATGATTTTTCAGCGAGATCTGATGCTTCTTGGAATGATTAAGACATAGGTGAGAGAAATCTGTGTTGTCCAGAGGGAAGCATATTTCCGATGCCTCTTTTCATTTTCTCTGAAATGTCTCCTAAGCCACCTCCTGCCCATGTCTGAGTAGAATCATCCCCCAGGGCCAGGAAGGAACTTGGAAGCTTGATCTGGGGAATTAAGATTGCAGATGAAATAAAGCTCTCTGATCAGCTGCATTTATTGGGGAGATTATTCTATGATATCCAGCTGAGCTCAGTGTAATCACAAGGGTCCTCAAATGGGGACGAGGGGGGCATAAGTGTCACAACCAGATGGATGACGACATGAGAAAGACTCACTGAGCCATTGCTGGCTTTGAAAATGGAGAAAGGGGGCCAGGATCCAGGACAGCAGGCAGCCTCCAAAGCTGGACAGAATCTCTTCCAGAAGGAGTTCAATTATTCTGCTGAGCCCAGTGAGACCCATTTTGATATTATGGCCTCCAAACTATAAAAGGAATTTGTGCTTTAAGCCACTGCATTTGTGGTAATCTGTTACAATGGCAATGACTTCCAGTGTTTATTCATATTGTAGACGGCTCCAATAGGATGATGAGAAAAAAGAATGTGGCCTGACTGAAGCCAAGATGAGACAGATGAACAGAGCCTGAACCTTCATCCTGAGCACTAAGATGGGATGTTGGCAGGAAGCAGTAACGAGAACAGGCAGCAAGGGACTGTGAAGATCAAGGGCATAGCGGAATTGATGCAAAGAGGAAGAGATATGACAATTAAACCTGGCAGTGGGAGCAGTAGGAGGGGCAGGAGCCAGGAATGGCCAGGTGCCCTGTTGGAAGGCATGGGTGTGCCCCTAAGTCGCAGGTGTTTCCCAGGAGGAGACTTGACATCCACTATGGTGAAAGTCAGAGTTCCAGGTACTGCATGTTTCTGTACCTCCTAGGACACATTTCCATGGCACCTGACACTAAATCAGCCCTGAATGTACGTTGATGGACTGTCTATCTCAAGGTCCACGGCCATGGTGGACTCTGCTTACTTGTTCAGGAAGGGCACATTTTTCCTTTCATGTTGTTGTTATTAGGTGTCATCACATCGGGTCCAACTCATGGAGACCCTGTGAAAAACAGAATGAAACCCTCCCTGACACTGTGCCATGCCCAGCACTATTGTCAGTGCTTCTATGCTATTCATAGGATTTTCAATGGCTGTTTTAAGGTTGTGTTTTGGGAGTGGGATACCAGGTCCTTCTCTTGTTTTTTGCGGTGCTGAAGATCAAACTCATGGCCTCAGAGAGCACAGAGCAGCACTCTAACAACTGAGCCCCAGGCTTTCTGTTCATAAGATTCCTAAACTCTCACTTCATACAAACAAATCCAATACGAATCATGCTGTATGATATACTGTGTTTTCATAAAGTTTGGTGTTAACATAAAGAAACAGGAAGCTTACCTTCCTCCTTTCGTTCCACGTTTATAGTAACATGAAAACCTGGAAAATCCCAGAATATACCAGAAAATACCAATTCAACAGGAAGTAGGGGACCCAGAGGTATGTGAAGTGTGAAAGAGGCTGAGAGTATTTTATACAAAATGCTCACAGCACTTGGTGGAATGGGTGTAGACCATGAAAAGCAGAAGAGAGCAAGGAGTTCTATCATGGACGTTGGCCTTGGTGGGCCATCAACTGGCTCCCAAGATTATTACTTAGAAGATGCATTCATCAGAATTATCCAATCTAAGCACCCTCCCCACTCCTTTTTAAAACAATTCAGTAACAAAAGCTCAGCTGCCATGACAGCATTAGAATGAATCAGATAGCCAAACAAGCTTACAACTGAAAGGGACGTTAGACGTCATTTGCTTCAAAGTGTTGCTCCTTCCCCGCCACCAGGACACCCTTTATCAATGAGGACTGTCCAATCTCCAGAGGAGAATCTGGCCCAAAGGCCCATTCCTACTGCAGGGCAGAGCTAGCCTTTCATGCAGGTGGCTCACTGAGGAGTCCTGCCTGTCTCTGATGGCACAGCCATACTTTTCTGGAGTCATTGTGTTAGGCCAGAGTACATCCCAAAGAAGTCACACAAATGCTTGCCTCTCAAAGGGTGGTCCTTGATCCAGCAGCATCAGCTGGAAGAGTGTTAGAAATGCCCAATCTCAGGCCCCTTCGCAGATCCACTTTGTGAGGATCAGCCTTCCTAACAATGCCCCCAGCTGGTTCTTGTGCACATTGGCATCTGAGAAGCATTAACACTCCTTCCTTCATTTTGTGAAAATAGTAACAGTTCTCCATTGGCCTTCCCTCTGAGCAGTCCAACCTTAGCATTCTCTCAGTGCAGAGTGGCCCAAGAGGCCCCTATGGGTCACTCATAAGCCTCTACTAGCAGCTGGATCTCATACAGAGATCTGTGACCTTTGTGGGAGACGCCTTCAAGCTCATGGTCTATGCTGAGGAATCAACATCCATTTTGGTGTCTAGGAAAGAAGGAGGAGGTATCTTTTTTTAATTAAAATATCATATGACTATGACTCTTTTGTTAACTTCTGCTTACTTTGCTTTGGCTTTGGTTTCGTGAAACCAGAACCTCCTATTTACATAGGGTTTACATAAGGCTCATTGTTCTTTCCCTGATGCAACAAGGCAGCCTAGAGAAGGAAAACGGGCACTGGAACCAGCCAGTACTACCTTGACTCATTAATAGCTCTGTGACCCAAGGTATAGCAGTCCACTTCTCTGAACCTCAATTTCCTCAACAGTAAATAGTTATGCCAATAAAAACTAATCTATGAGAGTTGTGCAAGATAATTTATATGAAATCCTCCACCACCATGGCAGGTATTCAGTGGGACATAAGTCGAGTATGCAATAAACACTTGGAGTATCCACACTACAGGTAGACCCTGAGGACACAATGGGAAATGACACAGATAACAGTACTGTCCTGGCAGAATCATTGTCCACCAAGAAAGTTTAAGATAAAATAATGGCAGCTATCAAAGACTGAGTGCTTGATACGTGTCAAGAACTATTCTAAGGGCTTCCATGGGTTAACAGATGTAGTAATCATCATTGTCCTATGAATACTAGGTACAATCATTAGCCCTATTGCACAGATGAGGACACTGAGGCACACAGAGGTGAAATAACCTAGGGAAGAGCTATATCGCTAATAAGGAGAATAGCCCTGGACATGAACTCAGGTTAGTTCTGAAGCCCACTTGCCAAAGTTCTGTATTAACCCTCCTGATGATAAGAATATAAATATGTGCTTAAGAAAGAAGAGGCCAGAGCACTAGTGTGTACCAGGGGACCCTAAACTAGTGCAAGGACTCGGGTAGGCCCTCTGAGGAAGTCAGGAGAAGGATGTACCCAAGTCAAGAAGGGGAAGAATGGTCCCAGCAGAGCAAGTATAAGGGTCAGGACCTGGCATTGATTGAGAGCTTAGCTAATTTAATATTAGGTGATATAATAATATTTGATTCCTGAAGAAGGTTGAAGCTCAAAAATCAATCAACCAACCAAAACACTTGCAAATAAAATTGCTTGAATTACATATATTCGCAATCCTAAATCTTGGGCAGCACCAACATCTTTAAGTTTTTAGAGACAAAAATGAGAACAGGTGAGCTAAAAATGAGAAGAAGAAAGAGTGAAGGCTTTAAAATCATGCAATATCTAATTCTTTCTTCATGTCCTTAGGCAGATTATTTAATTCAGCTTTTTAAACCCCAGTTTCTTCATCTGAAAAATGAGAATGCTAACACTTCTTGTAGTTGTTATGTGGATTTAACAGAGCCATGCATAAAAGAGTCCAGGAATGTCCTGTCCCTTTACCTTTCTGTGTTCAAGGTTAGAAGCCTGGTATGGGGTATAGGGAGCCCGGGCACAACTCCCAACACCAGGAGCCCTTGCTTAGCCTCTGCCTTTGAGGGTACGTGGGTTTCTCCAATTCCTTAGCCAGTACCCGGTTATCAAAATCTGCCACAGAGCACCCAGGAGACTGTCCTCTTAGATTCCTTTGTTTAAGACCTTTCAAAGGTGTTAAGACCTTTCAAAGGAACCAAAACATCAATTTAATTGAATCCAAATACCTCAAAAATAAACAAACAAAAATAAAATTGAGCGATACAATTACAACTTAAAAAAACAACTAATAAGTGAGATATTTTTGTAGCAGTATTCACCAATGGAATATGTATGACTTCAAGTTCAACCACATACTAGTCAGAGAAATTTGGACTCACAAAGATCAGGGATTTTCAGGGATACCTGGAACTTTAGAACCAGAAATCAACTTGAAGAGCTTCGAGTCAGGCCTCTCATCTTCCAGAGGATGTGAGTGATTTGTAAAGCTGAAGTGAAGGTCACATGCAGTCATCTGCAGAATTAGGGCTTGAATCTGGGACCCCTAGTGCAACCAAGAGGTCATGTATATAACAGGACTAGCACTGACCAGCTGAGGTTTGTTGCCCGAAATCAATCATTTAAATTTCAAGTTTAAGCAGAAAGCTGTTGACAACTAGCTAAATTTCCTTCCCTGGAGGATGAAAATGGAGTTAAAATTGCTATAAGAAAAGCCCCAATTTAAGAAGTTTAAGAACATGCATTCTTTTCTAAATAATGCAATAATCCTCCTGCTTCTCATTTCTCACTGACCCCTTTAAGGGAAGTGAGTAACGTTTACTCAGATTTGCATGTGATTTTCATATTGGTCACTCAACCTCAAACTGATGCCAGTGGGTAATCACAGGCCTGTTCTGATTCTGGTTCAAGCTTGCTAATCAAGAATGCCAGGTGTCTTGGCCTTCCACCAAGTGCCCTTCAGATGTCTTTCAGAAAGTCACAAAGGTCTCCTCCAACCCTCGTGTGGTATGTGATCTAAACCATTCAGCTACAGAAGAAACTTAAGGAGCAATAGAGGACATTTAAATGTGGACTAGGCATCACATGCTACTAGTAAACTACTATTAACACTGATGGGGATGATAATTGTGTGATTGCTATGAAAGAGTCAAGTTGCATATTACAAATGCTTTCAGAAATATCTGGGGATAAAATATCATGATATCTCTCATTTTCTTTAAATACAAATACACTTAAGGTCCAAGCTAAACAAAGGAAAAAGGAAAGAGATAAAACAAATGCAGCAAAGTGTTAGTAAGGATCAAGTTAAACCAAAGGGAGTAGTGTCCATGATACTATTCTTTCTGCTTTTCTGCATGTGAAAATTTACACACTAAAATTTTAAAAAACATAAAATGATTCCATTGGAATTAGAAATGGAGCTATGGAGCTTGACCTCTCATTATCCTGTATCACCATTCAAGGTTCTGCCACCATGGATGGATGCTAGAATGAAGGAAACGAGACCTTTCATGAGGATTTTGTTTCTGCAAAACTTCAAAACATCAAGAAGTCTAAGGAACAACATTGCAATGTCTCCTTGATGGTGCGGCTAATGCTTGCAGCCGCACCACTGTGGTATCCGATCCCATCAGATTTCGGAAGCTAAGCAGGGTCAGATCTGGTTAGTCCTTGGATGGGAAACCACCTGGGAACACCAAGTGCTGTAGGCTTGGGAGAAGACCAGGCAACCCACTCCTAAAAATCAATCTGCCATTGAAAACCCTACAAATAGCAGAGAAGCACTAACAGTGGTGTTTCCCCTGTTCTATGTAGGGTCATGATGAGTGGCACACTGACTCAATGGCACCCAAAAAAAACAACAAACTGCTAATAGTAAAGAAAGCAATGAAGGCAAGAGTTACATGAAGGGAAAGGGTGCTCCTAGGAGAGGCATGGGATCCTATCTGTCTCCATTAGGCTTTGTATTCTTAAGTATGCTCATGATAGAGGTATAAGGGTCATTTGTTTTCATTAACTCATAACTTGTTGGAATCTGCAGTCCCTGTACAGTTTTTTTTCAGTGTAGTTGCAGATATAGGTAATGATGATGATGATGATAATGATAATAATAATAATAACAACAACAACAACAACAACAATGAGGAGGAGGAGGAGGAGGTGGAGGAGAAAGAGAAAGAGGAAGGGAGAATATGTAAACCTTTAGTGCATAGCAGTACTCTAAGCACTTCATATTAAGTCATTGAATCCTCCCAGCACCCCTCTGAGTGATACACTATTTTTGCCCCCATTTTATAGGAATTGATGCCAGAGAGGTTAAATAATTTACCCAGATTTTCTCAGTTAGAACTGGCACAACTGTGATGGGAGCGCAGGTAGTCTGTCCTCAGCGCATGCTCTGTTGACCATCACGTTATTCATGGTCTCAATGATTCACCTATTGTTTTGCTTTGGGTTTTGTTTGTCATAAAAAAGATCATGCCGTATGTGACTTATTTTATTTTCACTTTGACATCAGTCTTAGACTTCTTTATGTGTACGTTTCTGTAGATCTGTCTCATTGTTTTTAACCCCAGCAAAGTCTTTTAGAGACAGGACCAATTTGCAACGGATGGACATTTGAGTGATTTCTAATATCTTGAAATTAGAAATAATGCTGAAGTAAATAACCTTAGATTTTTATTTTTAGGCAAACTTTGACAAGTTATATTCTTAGAAGAACCACTGGGTCAAATGAGAGGGACATTTAAAATTTAGATAAGCACTGAAGTAAAATTTCTACTTTTCAATTTGTGGCCAGAAATTCAATTTTCAATAGTGGTCAGAAGTCAAAACATATACCTTATTAGATAAGGTAATGAAATTAGACAAATACCATGCTAATAGAAAAATTTTGGTTATTTTTTCAGCCCAAAATACCACGATACAAAAATTGAAGTACTGTAAGAATGAATTTATGAGTAGACCTTATAACTAGATGATCTTAGCCTAATTTGCTTAAGGCCAAAAGGTCATCCTATTGAATATGGTTGCAATTCACAATGATAATTACAAAGGCATGATACTAGTAATGATGATGGTCCCCATTTATTGAGCATGTGCCAAGTAGCACGAACAGTAATAAGAACATTCACAGCCTCATTTAATCCTTCCAATAATCCACAATCCTGCAAGGGCCCAGAGTTAGCTGTAGCTGCCTGGTTATCTCTTTCTATCTCTAGGATTACAGATCAATCCTCACTCCTAGTTCTCTTTCTAGACTCAACAAAGGCAAAGATGGTAAGAAATGAGCAAATGAGTAAATGAGTGAATGAATGAACCAGCATGAGTTGAAGAGAACCAAGGTGGTAAAGGAAGTTTTCCTCTGGGCAGGTGTACTAGAAGTTTTATGATGGTGAGGACTATTTAGGTAAATACTGGATAGTCAATTCTCTATTGGAAGATATAGATAGGAGAGGAAGGTTGATGCAGGCATGAACACCATAATCAAAGGAGCCAAAATTTAAAAGTACTGAGCATTTTTGTAGAACAAAGATAAGTCCAATGTGTCTAGAACTTCCTGTCTCAATTTGTCTGGGTCTACTACACCAAGAGAAAAGGATAAAATTAACCGTTTATATCTTAGTGCAAGCTAGTCAATATGCCACTTCTCTTAGCAGCTTGAGAGAGAATTAAAAGCAAAGTAATACAGAAATTGTGAGTACTCTGACACTACGAAGGGAGGAAAAGTGGAACATAACAATCTTTGTGGTCTTGTAGAATGCATTCTGGGATAGACACATCCTTTTCTATCAGCACACAGTCCTGGATAACACAAGATCCAGGAGAAAAAAAAAGTTTTTGATGTTTGAGTAGCAAAAATGGGCAATGTGTTATATTAAACACAGGATTAGACATGGTGGTTTCAGCAGAATATACCATTTCACTATGATTCATTCCCTTATAGTCTCTGAAGCTCGATAGAAGCAGATTTTGCACTAAAAGCCATAATAGGAGTGCTCACATATAATGGCTTATACTTGCAATGACAAAGGAGTCACCTATGTCTTAAAAGTATGACCCCAAGCCCCCTCACGCTGCCTAAGCTCTCTAAGTTTTCTGTCAGAGGAATTGAACCCTTACAGTCTGGTGGAAGACACTAAGCTAGCTGTCATTGTATTGAATGGAACAACCGACTGGCTTTCTTCTTTTGAGTGCCATGGCTATGATTTCCAGAAAAGCTGAGCACTGTGACACATACCTGTAATCCCAGCAACCTGGAAGTTTGAAGCAGGAGCACGGTGAGTTTGAGGCTAGAGGCAGCTTGCGTGTACTAGGGAGACTGTTTCAAGAAAAAAAAATTAAGAAGGAGCTGGGATGCAGCTCAGTGGTTTAAATCACCCAGTATTGAAAACAAGATCACAGAAGTAACTAACATCTATAGAAGCACTACTACAATGCAAATCATTATGTTAAGAATTTAAAAGGCTAAATACATACTTCCTTATGCTACTGCACAAGGATGTGTTCATATTACCCCATTTTACAGACAAAGAAAACTGCCTAAGTTCACATACTTCTTCTTGTTAGGTGCCAAGGAGTCGGGTCTGACTCATAGTGAGCCTATGTACAACAGAGCAAAACACTACCTAGCACTGCCATGCACATCATCCTTTTATGTTTGAGCCCCTTGTTGCAGCCACCGTATTTCTTCTCATTTTGAGTCGTGCCACATCAGCAAATGTAGGTCCCACTTGCTTTGCTCAATTCCCATCATTAAAGTCGACTCTACTTTGAGGAGACAACTCTCCCTCAGTTGTCTTTTGAATGCCTTCTAGCCTGGGGGGCACTATATTTGACAGTGCTTCTCTGCTATTCATAGGGTTTTCAATGGCTAATTATTTTGAGAGTGGGTTGCCAGGTCCACATTTAGTAAAACCAGAGTCCAATCCAGGAAACCTAACTCCTTCGCCTCTGGTTCTACCTCTGTGCAGTGCTTCTTACACTAGGTCACATGTATTATCCTCTCTAACTGAGCCTGAAGTGAGGATGGCAAGGTAGAGCCCAGCTTCAGGCTTGGCCTTTGTCATAAAGCAGTGAAGCTGATAGAGGAGAAACAAGAGCAGCCATTGGCTGTCAGGCACTTACAATACTCTGAAGTGAAGCTAGAAGTGTCCTCCCTCTAAGAGCTGGGAGTGGATCTTCTCATAGTAGCGAGGGAATCGTTTCCAGGAGTACAATATAATGGAATAACCTTGGACTTCAGAGTCTAACAGACCTTGCATGTCAGCTGCAACCCTTAATTTCTGAGCCTCAATGTCATCAACTATAAACAGAAGAAGATAAAACCTTCTGCTTCAAATGGTTCTGAGAATAAAGGAGATAGTCAATGTGACAGCCTGCAAATAAACTGTAAATAACTGTAAATAACTGCCTAGGGCTGTTTTGATGCGAACTCTGATCTGGCCATCAGAGGGTTAATAGAGTCAGCTTGAATGCTA
Source organism: Pedetes capensis (assembly GCA_007922755.1). Classification (NCBI taxonomy): domain Eukaryota; kingdom Metazoa; phylum Chordata; class Mammalia; order Rodentia; family Pedetidae; genus Pedetes; species Pedetes capensis. Next base: position 9,330 of record VMDO01030097.1, on the reverse strand, counting down.
CCTTGAGATCAGGGTATCTTATTTCTGAACAAAGGTTCTATAATTTCAGCTTTACTCGGCCTATCCCTCGCTCCTCACTGAATCCTTGTGGCTGCCTGTGGGACTTGTAAGCAGATACAGGGATCTGCAGTAATGCTCTTTGAAAACGCATTGTGCCTTAATATGTCACTTTTCTCTCCCCAGGCAAAGTTCACATGAATTAGACTGCAAGGCACTTTATGCAAAATGACTGACCTTCACTGGCTCTGATTTGCATTGTCATCGTTCCTTCATTCGTCTAAAGTGCATTCATTTTGCATAATGTTATAATGTTATTCAGGCTTGGCAGTTAGCACTATTTCATTTCTCCAATTATAAGCATTTTAGGCAAAGCTATAGATACCCTTCAGAAATCCATGACAAGGAGGAAGCAATGAAATTGGACTTAAAAAGAAAAGAGAATAAAACCCATTTGAGGTAGAAATTTAAGCTCTATGATTAGATTTTTCTTCCCCTTCATGAGGATTAAAAAGGAGTGTTGTCTGGGGCAGGAAAGTAGCTCAGTGGTAGACCACTTACCTAGAAAGAGTGTTGTCTGTGCCCCCTTTGAAAATCTATGCATTATTAGTTAGTTATTATAGCAAAACTTCCTATTGAAGGAGGGGGTATTCTCTCAAAGGGCATAACTGAGTGTCACTGGTGTATATTTTGAAGGGTCTTTTAACCTAAAGACCTCCCTTCCTTCTTTTCCGGTGGCTCTCACCCATTGCAGAAATGCCTTCATCATGCCAAGGATGGGAACCAGTTCATGAACAAACGTCAGTGGGAGACATGACATATTACATTGTTACCTGCTCTTTTTTATAGCTGAAATGAAATTCTAGTCTTTTCCTCCAATTGAAGGTTGGTTATGGAAAGACTGAGACACAGATTCTGAAAAATGGAGAGGGGGTAAAGAGACCAGCCCAATCCAAAAGCCAACTCTTCCACACTTTGCTATTAAAATTTGACTATGCTATACAGTCCTGCAACCATAGCCCCTCGCACCCAATCTCATCAGATCTCAGAAGCTAAGCAGGGTGGGACCTGGTTAGTGCTCAGATGGGAGACTACTTGGGAATACCCAGTGCTGTAGGCTTGGGAAAAGGACCTGGCAGTCCACTCCCCAACCACACACACACACAAAAATCAGCTCCTATGAGTAGCAGAAAAGCACTGACAATAGTACCTAGCACAGTGCAGTGTTGGGTACTGTTCCATCTGTTTTACGTAGGGTTGCTATGAATCGGACCTGACTCACCAGCACCTATCAACAACAACATGTTATATGACAGAAGAAAACTCCAATTTTCCCAATGTTTATCAAATACCTACTGCTCACCAGACATCGTTAGGTATCAGCAGTACAAAATGTACCCACCTTTCCCTGGGCCTACCTTCCCTGTCAAGAGGCTGTAGCAGCTAGGCAATCACTACATAAATTACAGCAAACCAGACAGCTTCAAGTTGGATAGCGGACTTAAGTTCAACTTGACGTACAAAGAATGAGTGGCTCTTTTTTCTTCTCTGTTATTATTTCACTCTCTATCATCTCAATTTGGTAAATATTTAAGGAAAAATACTAGATTTAGTCTATGCTAACTGGTAGAAAAGTGAATCCAATCATTTGCTAAATCATTTCTTGAAAGAAGGCCATGTCTGAAATCACAGTTGTTCTTCTCTGCCCCCTCCCACCCCAGCTCTTCTCTGGACATGGAGCAGAGTAGCTGACTGGACCCTGAGGTGCCATGGGCTAGGCATCCTTCAAGTCCAGTGGTTAGCCTGTGAAGGGAAATACCTCATGGGGCATCCTGAGTTGGCTTCATCCTTGGCTGCTCAGTGACACAGATACTGACATCTATGGAAGACAAACTCTTCTCTAGACTTCTCTCAGTTGGGTTGGGTCAGATATTCCATCTCTCCCTCTGAGCCCCAAACCATGACCTCCTCTTTATCTCTCTTTCACACTACCAGTAAATCTGTGCCACTCTGTTTCTCCGTCCCCGGCTCATTGTCCTTTGGCCTCTGCTGAAGAGTCTCTTCGACTCCACTTCAGTTGGCCCCATTGCAGCCCTAGTGAAAGCCTGGGGTCCCTTCTGCCATGCCAAGAAGTGGAGAATCTCATTGGGAGATGAGATTACCCCCCTGGCTGCCTTCTTCTCCCATCTCTGACTTCTTTCTTAGTCCTCTGAGTTCAGGGAAGGGGAATTTCCCTGGTGCCAAACTCTCCTTTCACCCGGGGCTATCCAACTGCATCCCCACTCACACACCAATTTCCGGGGGCTATACTGGCAGATAGGATGCAGAGAAGCAGAAACATTAAAGTAAAAATTGATAGATATCTAGAAACATTCTTTTTAGCCTTAATTTCCCAGATTCTCCACCACCAAATGCTATAGCAGCAATTTTGCTTCCCATTTTGCAGATGAGAAGAAAGACCAAAATGAAGAAAGTCAGAAATAAAACTGAGGGCACATCAATCCCAATATAGTTAACACTTCAAGTAAAGTACCTACTATCTCAGTCATGCTACATGTTGGAAAATAACCAACCTAACTGTATCTCCTGTTTTTTTCCTTGAAGGTTATTTTCTTATTCCTGAAGGGGAAAGAAATATGGTCCTCCAATGTCATTTCCCTGGCTGGCTGGCTTTCTTTCTTTCTTTCTTTCTTTCTTTCTTTCTTTCTTTTTCTTTCTTCTTTCCTTCCTTCCTTCCTCCCTTCCTTCCTTTATTTATTTATTTTTTATTTTTTATTTTTTTCAATACAGGAAGGTTGTACCAGGGGCCTCACACATCCTAGACAGGTGATCTATCACAAAGATGCACCCCAGCCCTTTAGATAGATAGATAGATAGATAGATAAATAGATAGATAGATAGATAGATAGATAGATAGATAGATAGATAGATAGATAGATTTTTTTGAGACAGACTCTTGCTAAATTGCATAGGTTGCTTCTGGCCTTGAAGTCACAATCCTCCTGCCTCAGCCTCCCTAATCATTGGGATTATAGGCCTGTACTACAGTGCCTGACCTACTTGACTTCCTTCCTTCCTTCCTTTTTCCTTTCTTCTTTCCTTCCTGCTTTCCTTCCTTTCCTCCTTCCTTCCTTTTCCTTTTCACTGCTGTGTGTGTGTGTGTGTGTGTGATTTCATCCACTATCAGAATCTAGCCATAATCTTTAAATCTAAGTTCAATACATCTTTCTAACTTGCCCAGATTTCTGTCTGCTGCATATTTCTACCTTAGGAAAATTAAAAAGAAAAACAATGAGTGAATGATACTTATTCTCTGGAAGTTTCTTCTTTTGTTCCTTTGATGGTCTTTTATTTTCCTGTTTTCCAGTGACTTTGGTTACAGAGCCACAGAACCCTACTGGCCAATGCAAAACTAATAAAAAGACAAAAAGACCTAAGTAGCTATTAAGAGAAATGAATATTCTCAATGGGAGTTCACGTTCTAATTTCTGGTCAAAACACCCTTTTCTCAAACATCTTCATTCACCAATCCTCTCCATACTGGTTCCTATAGGTTACACATTTTTCTTCTCCATGAGGCCATATCCACCTCTCTTCATCTCTCCATCCTCCTTTACCTTGTACTAGGACCCCATGTGTAGGGAAGAATTGGGAGGAAATTGGCAAAAACTCCCAAACTGGGAAAATGGCATTTGAATATCTGGTTTGTAAATTAGAAATCTAGGGAAAATGAAAGTAACTTGGTTGCATGTTTGTACAAAACCCTTCCTGATTGGACAATTGGACTGAAAGCTGATTGGCTCAGGCCATTCCGTGGGCGAACTATACAAAGAGCTGCGCTGTGGCAGCTCGATCCTTTTTTTGGCATGGCCTTTTTTGGCACGGCCTTTCTGGCATCCCTTTCTGCGCCTTCTCGCCTGTTCCTGCTCGGACCACAGATGAGGAAGCGCCTCTCCCGCTGCTCTCCCCCGAACCTTTGATGAGGAAATAATGCTCTCCCATCGCAATCCTCGACAAGGAAAAGAACCTGCTCTCCATCTGATCACCGAGGAAGCGGCAGCTGTCTCCTCCTGACCACCGAGACGACCAACACAGGTGTTTGTCCCTGGAAGGCAAAAGCGCCTGAGGCTTTTCCTTTCTCCCGTCTCCTCTGGGTTCCCGAGGGCCGCAGGAGTCTGCGCCCCTCACCTGAGGGTCCCGAGTGAATTGTGTTTAGTATCTGTGTGCGCAGCGGCGCAGCCCGTCCGAACCTCCAGGCCGGACCGGGAGGCGCGCGCCCCACACCCATGGCTTCTCTCTGTCCTGCAGTTCCATCAGGTAGATGTGACACAACACCAAGGAAATGAGTTCATATCTCATCTTGGTGTCCTAATATCCCAAATTCTCCCATATCTGACCCAAAACACAATTATTAACTCGTGTGTTCTTACACATTCTCCACAGAGCTGCTGAACTTGGCCTTTATGCTCCTTGAACGTGGGTTTTCCTGTCACTGTGTGGCAGCCAATATTTTTCTTTCTCCAATGAGCTGGCCAAGCCTCTCCACTTATGGCAATATACCTACCAGTCAAGACTCAATTTAGATACTACCTGCTTTGTGAACAAATCCTTCCTTCCTTCCTCCCTCCTCCCTTCCTTCCTTCCTTCCCCCCTCCTCCTTTCTTCTCCTTCCTTCTCCTCCTACTCCTCCTCCTGTTCCTTCTTCTTCTTCTCCTCCTCCTCCTTCTCCTTCTTCATCTCTTCCTCTTTTTTCTTTTTCTCTTTCTTTCTTTCTTTCTTTCTTTCTTTCTTTCTTTCTTTCTTTCTCTTTTACTTTCTTTCCTTCTTTCCTTCTTCTTTTTTGTCTTTCTTTCTTTTTTGAAAAGTTTCACTATGCAGATTAGACCATTTTAAAACTATGTAGCCCAGGCTGGCCTCAAACTCACAGTCCTCCCACCTCTACCATCTGAGTGCTGGAACTACAGTCTGTGCCACCACACCCAGCTTCCATTTCCTTATTACTGTCTTTTCTGAAACCTGATGACACAGTTTCCTCACCTATACAATTTCTCTTTAGCCATAAGCATGTGCCACCTACTCAGGAGAACTATCTTTGATCCCTAAGTCCAGAGATGGTTCGGTATTCCTTCTGTGTTAGCCCAAAGTTCTAATGGAAAATATTTACTGCTTTCTGGTGATTTCCAAAATGATCAATGCTAGCATCTTTCTCTGTCTCTTCTTTCTAGGCTATAAATTCCTGGAACACAGGGATCATGTTCTTTTTCATTTTTGTTTCTCTGATGTCTAAAGTGCCTGGAGCAGTATACCACTGTGGCATCTGATCCTGTCAGATCTCGGAAACCAAGCAGGGTTGGGCCTGGTTAGTACTTGGATGGGAGACCACCTAGAAAGACCAGGTGCTGTAGGCTTGGGAGAAGGACTGGCCAACCCACTCCCCAAAATCAATCTGCCATTGAAAACCCTATCAATAGCAGAAAAGCTCTAACAGTGGTGTTTCCCCTGTCGTACGTAGGGTCACTATGAATTGGAAATTGACTGAACTGCACCTGACAATGATAATAATGTCTAAAACATTGGCTCAATAAGTATCTTAAGTGAAAGAATGAGTGACTGGATGAATGAGTAAAAACTTTATAGTGCACTTATCGTTCACAATAGGCTGGGGTTTAGCTCAGTTGGTAGAGTGCTGTTCTGTGCATTTTGAGGCCATGGATTTGATCCTCAGCACGGCAAAAATGGGAGGACCTGGCAGCCCACTCTTGAAACAACCCTTAAATAATCAGCCATAGAAAACCCTATGAATAGCAGAGAAGCTCTGACATAGTACCGAGCATGGACAGTGTCAGAGAGTGTTCTATTGTACCCAGGGTCATTATGAGTCAGACCTCACTGGATGGCACCTAAGAACAACATGACTGATAATATATCTTGGAACAGAACTGCATGAATAAATGATTGAATGGCATATACTTGCATGATCCCTACAATGAACTCTGATTCATTATCACATGTTGCCTACTAACTCACATAATCTGTACCTCTCAGTTGCCACAGGTCCACTCTTGGAAAGAACTTGCAGGTGTCTTTTAGTGCCTTGAGTCTTTCATTGCTCACAACACTCAAAAACTTCCAGGGAGGTGCAGAACTGATCAATCCTGTCCCTTAGTGCTGAATCATCCACAAAGTGCAACATCAAAGCTGATGACAACATCTCTCTTACCTATGAGCTTTTCTTCTGGCTTTGCTATCCTACTTTTGTGAACCAATTCTGTCCCTGGCTGTACTTTAAACCATAGTAGTGTCTTATTCAGCTTCTCTTATCACCAACAAGCTGACACAGGCATTCAGAAAGCCAGTGATATCTATAGATGAAGAAAACCACTTTTTTTTCTTTCTTTCTTTCTTTCTTTTTTTTTTTTGGCTGAGTATTTTTCTCTCAAACTTGGAAATTTAGTAACAATTATTAACTGGAATTAGGTGTGCCCCCTTCCTGGAGTCTTCCTTTCTATAAGCAGTAGGAAATAGAATGCATCCTTAATATAACTTAGTAGCAGTTGCTTTTTAAATTAGTGATTCATCTGTATGGACTGGATTGGTATTTTGATGAAGGGGGAAACCACTAACTTGAAGATGATTTTCCTCTCTGGGCTTCAGGACCATCATCATTTATGTAGGAAAGGAAAGCAATTGATAAGCTCAGAACATGGCATAATTAAATTTCCCTCTTGGATTAATCATTAAGTAGTACTGAGTAGGTAGTGTATGCTCTTTTTATCAGTTACTTATTGCTGTTCATGGCACCTAATAACAACAACAATTGCTGTTCAACAAATAACTCTGTAGCTTTAATATCAACTCACTTGGTAGAGTGCAGCTCTGCATTTTCTGAGGACCCAGGTTCAATCCCCAGCACTGCACAAATGGAAGAAAGATGTGGCAGTACACTCCTGAAAACAACTCTGAAATAATCAGCCATTAAGAAGTCCTCTGAGGGTTGCCATGAGTCAGACACGACTCTACAGCACCTAACAACCATGTATATTATATGGCATGCACATACAGGTCATTTGGGGAGTTCTACTGATCTGGACTGGGCTTGGCTGATCTTGCCTGGGCTCATGCATGCTTTGCCATCATCTAAAAGGTAGGCATCTACAGCCATACCACCCTGGCATCTGACCTTGTCAGATCTCGGAAACTAAGCAGGGTTGGGCTTGGTTTGTCCTTGGATGGGAGATCACCTGGGAATACTGAGTTCTATAAGCTTGGGAGAAGGACCTGACAGCCCACTCCCAAAACAATCAGCCATCAAAAACCCTATGAATAGCAAAGCACTGACAATAGTGCTGAGCATGAGCTGGGCACGGTGGTGCACTCCTGTAATCCCAGCAGCTCGGGAGGCAGAGGCAGGAGGATCGCAAGTTCGAGACCAGAGGTAGTCTGCATAACTTAGCAAGACCTTGTCTCAAAAAAAAAAAAAGTAAAAAATGGGCTGGGGGTGCAGCTCAGTGGTCCAGCACTTGCAGAGCATGCAAGCGCAAGACCCTGGGTCCAACACTCAGTACTGCAAAAAAAAAAAAAAAAAATAGTGCCAAGCATGGCACAGTGTCGGGGAGTGTTTCGTTCAGTTGTACATAGGGTCACTATGAGTTGTACCTGACTCAGTGGCCCCTAAAAACAACAATAACAAGAGGTAGGTGGGTCTGCTGATCTTGGCTGGCATTTTATCTTGCATGTTTGAAGACAGGCTGTTCCAGGATGATCTCAGTTGTGAAAATTTAGCTCTATCTAGACTTTCATCCTCCCACAGGGTAGTCCAGGCTTGGTCTCAAGGAGTTGGAAAGATTTCCAAGCAAACTCAACCATGCAAGAGGAGAAACAGAGATAATTGAGAGCTTTTCAAGTCTCTATTCCTTCTGTGTTTGCTCATGTCTTGATGACTAAGGCAAAGGACACTCTGTGTCCAAACTCAGAGGAAGAAGGGCTACAACTTACAAGACAAAGGATGTGAATAACCAGGAGCCACTAAGTAAGGGCATCATTACAACTGATTTACCATTTTCACAACTTTTTCCTGACTTCTTGTTCCTTGTAAGAATATAGCTGGAAAGCCCTGCCTAATTTAATTCTTTCTGGAAATAGCATCAGGATCCTGCACACCAACAACAAGTAGTCTTATAAAGCACAAACCACTATGATTGAGCTATGAATAAATGTTCATATTTGATCCATACAACTCTGTATAGTAGAAAGTAGTATTATGTCAAGTCTGAGTGCTTTAATTCCAAAACCAATGGGCTTAAGCATCAGGACAGTGTTCCTATAAAAACAGATTTGAAATTATGTCTTCTGTAGAAACACATATACTAATGATGGCATTTGTCATACTTTATTGTTTTATCCCAGTAAAACTGTTTGATAGAGAGTTGAGGCACCAAATCCCTTCCTGTAGTGCAAATTCTCTGGCCGGAGAGTATGTAAATTTATAAGTATATAGGAAATTGAGAGGTGCAACAGACAAATCTAGTGCCTTTCAGTCTCTGACTGATTCTAAAGAGGCTGGAGATCAAAAAGTCAATGGATTTCACAAAAATACTTTAAAAACACTGGATTCAAAGGGTAGAGACCTGAGCCCTGGTTCCAATCTTGCTGCTAACTAAATGTTCCCTGTGGTTATTTGATGATTGGGATTGAGTTTACCAACTATGAAATGAGGGACTCCAGTGTCTCCCCAAGTATTATCTGGGCCCTCCTCTCCATCAGAACCATTTAGGATGTTCTTTCAAAGGCAGATTTCTAGGCTCCCCCTCAGATCTACAGAACAATCATCTCAGAAGGGTGATGCCTGGCAATACTTGCGAATAGCATGAGTTCCTAGCAATGCTTCAGAACCACAGCACATGAGAGATGCACATCTTCCAGTGGGATGCCCCATGCCTTGCCAGGTGTGGTGACAAAGTACCATCTTCTGCTTGCTGGCTCCTGGGCAGGAAATGTCTACACACTATGACACACATGGCATTCATTAGGGCCCTATGGAATTTTGGAAAGAATAACCAGCATCTCTTATACCTCTGCTAGGAGAAATGGTTTCTTGGCCTGGGCACTTATGTTATTTAACAATCTAAAGTGGGGGGAAATCACAGCTCCACACCCTTTTCCTCGGGCCAGAATGCATTTGGAACTTGCTCACATGCCTTTGCAGGGAGGTGGCTGCAGCTGATGGGAGCCCTTCTGCCTGTAGCAACAGGTCCTGGAAGCTGAATCATCCCAGCCCCGAAACCAGCCGATGCAGCTCCCTTCAGCTCAATGGAGCAGCTGAGAAAGGTAGAC
>VMDO01030096.1:0-21762 GCA_007922755.1 Pedetes capensis | reverse complement strand
AAAGGTCGAGCTGCCGCAGCGCAGCTCTTTATATAGTTCGCCCACGGAATGGCCTGAGCCAATCAGCTTTCAGCCCAATTGTCCAATCAGGAAGGGTTTTGTACAAACATGCAACCAAGTAGATTTCTAATTTACAAACCAGATATTCAAACGCCATTTTCCCAGTTTGGGAGTTTTTACCAATTTCCTCCCAATTTTTCCCTACACAGGGTACTATAGAAATGCAGAAAAGGGCAACTGTCTTTGTCTTTTGGTACAGGGAAGCACTGACTATCATAGAAAGAATGAATGACATCTAAGTCAAATCTCTAAGTCTAATGCCTGCCAGATTGAGTTTGAGACATGATAGAGGAAGAGGATTAGAAATAGAAGAAAAATTTATGCTTAAGAAACTTGAAATATCCTACTTTGACATAAGGATTATTTTGAGCTGAAGGCAATTAAGAATCAGGTACAAGAAAAGTTAATGTCTCCCCATCACCAGGACATATCATCAAAAAAGCAGGAAGAGGAAAGGCTTTAAAGACAGCTTTAGACTCTTATTACCCTGGAGGCAGTACCAGAAGAATACATAATAAAACTCTACTAATTTGCCTGCACACAATTTACCATCCTTAGACACTCAAAATCCTTTTGTCTTATCATGTCTCTAAAAATACATTCTTCATCTCTGAAGATGCAATATAAGCCTGAATCCAAAACCATCTATTGGAGAATCACTCCTATCCTGGGTGTCTCCTGTGTATACAGGAGGTTTACAGGTCAATATGCTCCTGTTTGTTTTTCTTGTGTTAATCTGTCTTTTGTTTCAAGGATCTGTCCCAGCTACAAATAAAAAAGATAGAGAGAAAATCATTTCCGGCCCCCCCACCCCACCCCCAAGCCCAGTGCCAAAGGCCTAGATGCAGGAAATAACTTGTCTTCAGTGAACTGCAAATAGTGTAAGTGAGGCTGACACCTGAGAAGAAGGTGGGGAAAGAGGGGGAGAGGTCAAGCAGGAAGGTAAGCCCAGACCAGACAACAGCAGCCTGGGAAGAGTAAGCAGTTCAGGCTTGTTCTGTGAGCATTGGAACATAGGACATATCAACTTATACCTAGAATTGTTTGAAGCAAAAAGTGGACATTGAAAAATTCCAGGGAGCAAATTTTTACTCTTAACTAAAAATATAATAAAGACAAATTAAAACTACCTCAAAGTGGTATTTTTAAATGATGGCATTTTTATTTTTAATTAATTAATTTATTTATTTATTTATTTATTTTTGTGGTACTGAGTAGGGGGCTGAACCCATGGTCTTGTGCATACTTTTGCCAGTGCTCCACACCTGAGCCACACTCCCAAGTCCTTTTTTTATCCTGAAACAGGGTCTCCTTAAGTTATGTAGACTGCCTCTGGCCTTGACTTTGCAATCCTCCTGCCTCCACCTCCCAAATCCAATTGCAGGGATTATAGCTGGGTGCCCCTATGCTGGCTAATAATATTTTTAAGTGATGATTAAATAGATGGGAGAAAAATAACATCATCAGTCCTAAAACTTATGGAGCCATCACAAAACTGGTTCTTTCAACTATAGCTGGTAACAGTGTCAATTAGAACAGCCTCTTTGGAAAGCAATTTGGAAATTTATACCATATATTTGTAAAGATGCCCATATTCATTGATCCATTTCTGGATCTTACATTTTAAGAAAATAATCCAAAACATGGAAAAGGCCATATGTCTGAGGCATCCATTACAATATTAACACATCTACATTATCTTTTGAAATAATTAAATTGAAAGAGAAGGCTGCTAAACATGATGAAATATTTTGAAGTTGCAATACCTATAACTATGTGATAGATAAGCCATTAGTCCTGGGGAAATATCAGACAGCCCAAATTTGATGGACATTGTAGAACTTAACTGCCTGAAATCCTCACAAGTATGAATATCATGAAAGGTAAAGACAAGCAAAGGGATTGTTTACATTGAAGAAGGCTAAACAAAGGCCACCATTAGATGTGACATTCAATCATGGATTGGATGCTGGACTAAGGAAAATTATATAAAAGGACATTATTGAGATAATTGAGGGAACTGGAGTATGGACTAAGATTCGTTAATAGGCTTATATCAGTGTTAAATTTCTTGTATTTGATCATTGGACTGTGGTTATATGATAGTCTGGTTATTAAAAAATACACGATGAAGTATTTAGTGATAAGAGGACATGATGAATGAAATCCACTCTCAGGAAAAAATTATGTAGAGAGATAGAGAAAAAAATCAGAATGACCCCACCAGAAATCTACCTTGCAACTTTCATTAAGTTAAAAGTTATACTTAAAAATTCCACATAACCCTCACAAATAATGGAATGAAATGCATCCAAGTCATAGCAGTGGTGGTGTTAAAATGGCGAGATTATCAGCAATTGCTTTTTGCCAAATTTTCTGACAGTTGATGTATTTATTCCATTATTTCCATATTTTATTTGTGGTAGACAAATGTTTTGTGCTGGAAGCATAATCTAAATCATCTACACTCTAATTATTACTTGGGCTTTACCTCATCTCCATGGTAGAATGATGTGGTACAAATCTATGTAATGATCATCCTAGCTCACTTTCCCTGGGACCTACAAAGTAAGAAGGTCAGCCAAAATTTTACTACCTAAAAGCACAGTATAGATATAGAACATCTTGTTCAATTGAGGACAAAATGACTTGCACCATAAATTGGCCACATTGGTATGAAGCAAGTGAAGTTCTTCCAATTTATTTAACTGAATGGCTATTTACCTTTAGAAAACCTATTTTGGGTTTTTAAAAAACTCCTAGTTTCAATGTGAATACTAAAAGCCAAGTGAAAGTTATTAAAGGTAACAACCTAAATGGTTAAACTCAACATTCTTAAGAGCTTCTATTTGAAAACAAAGTTAAGTACAGGGGTGCATAATAAATCAAAGGTACTTATTAATTACTTGGGGCTGGGCAGGTAGCTTAGCGACAGTGTTTACATATAATGTTTGGGGGTCTGTATTTGATCTCCAGCACTACAAAAAAATAGATAGATCGATAGATCACTTTCAACCCAGTGGAATGTGCCAGACTCAGGGGGCTGAGGCAGGAGGACCACTTGCCCAGGAGTTGGAGGCCAGCCTGAGCAACATCATAGTAAGACCCCTCTAAATGTTTATTACTTAATTTTAAAACTTCAGCATAATGCTTCTGATCAAGTTGGAAATGAGATCTGTTTAAAAAACATCTTTAAAAAGGTGGAATAATTCTTAAAGTAGTCTATCTTCTTCAGAATGTGTGTAATATACGTACTTCCAGCTTTGTTATGTCTTTAAATATACTCTCATTTTCTTAAACAAATGTAGTTCATAAAGAAGTTTTAAATAACTACCAGCTGGGATTTAGCTCAGTTGGTAGAGTGCTGCGCTGCAGTCTCTGAGGTCCCGAGTTCAATTCCCAGCACCACAAAAATGGGAGAAGGGCCTGGCAATCCACTCCCAAGGCAATCCCGAAACAGTCAGCTATTGAAAACCCTATGAGGGTCGCTATGAGTCGGATACCGACTCGACGGCACCCAACAACAACCACAAGTTGAAGAACATTATTGCTTGCCATGAATAAAAGATACCACATAAAGAAAAACAAATGAAAACTAAGCTGTGTTCCTTAATTCTAGCTGATTACCATTGTTTTCTGAGTTCTTTATTTAAAAGAGATATTAGCCAGGCATGGTGGTACATACTTGTTATCCCAGCAACTCGGGACGCAGAGGCAAAAGGATCCTGAGTTTGAGGCCAGGGGCAGCCTGTGTAACTTAGCAAGACTCTGTCTCAAAATTGAAAAAAAAGGGCAGGGCTGAGGGGTGCAGCCCAGTGGTAGAACACTTGCAGCAAAGTATGTATGAGGCCCTGATTTCAAACCCCCAAAAGTGCAAAGGGGGGGGGGGGAGAAATATGTTATCAAGTGTCAGAAAGCTGCTTAAGACTCATATCAAACTGAGATTTTTACTTTGGTATAATCAGGACTTAAAAAGAAAAGGAAATAGTTTTCTCATTGTGATTCAATATGTCTTAATGCAGTTTCTGTAATGCCACCTAAAGCCATCAGGAGTATCAAACTCAGCCGAAGCATAACTTCACCTCTTTCCCACACCATTAATATTGTACATCTTCCTCCCTTAGATCCATGTAGAAAACATGTCTTATTAAAAGATTTAGCTAGGGGATAAGAATGAAAAATTATATGTCTTTCTTTGCTAAATGCTAACCTAGGTAACATTTTTGGGGTATTCCCACCTGGCCTGTTTTGCAACATTTCTGCAAGCTCTACTTATGGTGTGCATACCTTGACTCACTGGCCTATATATTTGCACATCTCTCTTCTGCTCTTCAAAGCCACGTCCATTCCTCTGTGCAATACTTCTTTGACTCAGTATTGTCCTAAACCTGGAATATCATCTTGGAAGTGGCCAGCAAAGCAAAGGTGGACACTAATGCCAAGGGCAACACCCCAGCAAGAACTGCCATTGACCCAGAAGGAAAAACAGGTTCATCCCAGCCAGTCCCACCCCACCTCTGGCCAATGTCTCAAGGCAGCAACCAGGTCCTTACAATGTGACAAAGGTGGGAATCACAAAGGGCAATATCACAAGTATAAATACTTTATCCCCTGTGTGTCTGTGAGTTTGCTATACTGTGGTGGCTTGCCTGTTGCTGTGATGCTGAAAGCTATGCCACCAGCATTTCAGATACCAGCAGGGCCACCCATGATGGACAGGTTTCAGCTGAGCTTCCAGACTAAGACAGACTAGGGAGAAGAAACCAGCAGACCACTCCCAAAACAATTAGCCATTGAAAACCCTGTGAATAGCAGAGAAGCTGTCAAATACAGTGCTGGAAAATGAGCCACTCCAAAGCTAGAAGGCATTCAAGACATGACTGGAGAAGAGTTGCCTTCTCAAAGCAGGGTGGACTTTAATGTGGGAATGGAGTAAAGCCCCTGGGACCTCCTTTTGCCGATGTGGCAAAACTCACAATGAGAAGAAACACAGTGTCTGCAACAGTGGGCTCAAACATAAAAAGATAATGTACATGGCACAGTGATGGGTAGTATTTCATTCTGTTGTACATAGGGTCGCTATGAGTAGTCTCCAACTTGTGGGCACCTAACAACAAAATACCTTATGGGCTTTTGCAGAGTTTTCTTAGAACTGTAGGTCACATAGCCATTTTCCTGTAGGAAAGACTGGGCTTCTTCACTTAATTCTTGGAAAGCTCCCCAACTTTTCCCCAAAGGCATTCACCATGGATGCAGGTAATAATCACCCAAACACATATAAAATGCCCACAAGCATCTCATACCCAGAGATTTTTTTTTGCCCCCTCACCGCCTTTTTTTTAGGCAGTGGGGGCAGGGTTTGTCTCCCAGTGTTGCCAGGCTGACTTTAAACTCTCAGGCTCCAGTGATCCTCCCACCTCCGCCTCCTGAGAGGCTGAGACTACAGGTGTGTGCCATGTGACTGCAGTAATATTTTAAAATAGTCCCCCAAGTGGTTATAAGGTGCAGAGTTGAGAACCAAGAAAGCATCATACTCAGCAGTTCCTACAACTGGAGCTTTGAGGGCAGAGGCAGGGATGGTGATGCAGTGTTAATTACCAGCATTAATTACATGACAGTGCTGGGGGCTTGGGTACACCAGCTTTGCTATCACTGAGCCAGGAAACGGAGAGCCTATTCTGCTGGACCAGAAGTGTCCAGTCATACTTTCTAAGATAATGTTTTAAAGACCATTTAAAAAGTCAAAAAAAAAAAATCCCATGTCAATTTTTACCTAGTTTAAAAGACTAGTGTTGCCTAAGTACTTTATCAGATTGTTGTTGTTGTTGTTAGGTGCCGTCGAGTCGGTATCCGACTCATAGCGACCCTCTGTACAACAGGGGAAACACTATTGTCAGTGCTTCTCTGCTGTTCATAGGGTTTTCAATGGCAGATTGATTTTTGGGAGGGGATAGAGGGCTCTAATGAACTAGAGAAAGGATATTTCAATTTAAAATTGACCAACCAATGAGTTTATTGGGGTTGCTTACTGGGCCGTGGGAGACTTACCAAGAGCTGCACCAGCAGGAAAAAACCCTCCAGAGCCCCACCACTGATGACTTCCTACTCCTGGCAGTTATTTGCCTCTTATATAGTGATGGGAGGAATGGGAAGCAGGAGGGGGTGGGGCCTCGAGAGGATCTTGGGACCTTCCCCCTCCCTCCACAAGGGAACAGCAACAGGCCTCTACCATTAAAAGCACAATTATCAGCTGTATACTTGATTTTATTGCCATGATTGTGGGCCAAGGTCTTCTGGAGGTCACCACAGCTACTTTCTTTAAGACTATGATAGTCGCATCCTCACACTACAATCATTTATCTATTTGTTAAACATCTTGATCTGTCTAGTTTGTCTCTCATGAGCTGCAGAGGAGTTGCTGGGTCAGTCAGCTAGCTTTCTTTTTTTTTTTTTTTTTTCTCTCTATTTGTCTGTGTTCTTTAAGTTGAAGTTATATTTGTATTTTTTATATTTAAAAGGTGGTATGAGATCCATGGTCATAGTGAAGGATTCTACAGGGAAAATATTAAATGACACAGGAAACTTCAAAGGAAGATGGAAGGAATACCAGAGTCATTAAACCAAAAAGGATTGGTGGATGACCAACCATTTCAAGATGTTGCATATGATTAGGAATCAATGGTACTGAAGGAGGAAGTGGAAGCTGTTTTGAAGGAATCAGTGAAACACAAGGCTCCAGGAATTGATGGAATATAAATAGAGATTTTTCAACAAACCAGTGCAGCACTAGAGGTGCTCACCTGTTTATGCCAAGAGATTTGGAAAACAGCTACCTGGCCAATTGACTGGAAGAGATCCATATTTGTGCCTATCCCCAAGAAAGAGGATCTAACCAAATACAGAAATTATCAAACAATACCATTAATATCCCATGCAAGTAAAATTTTGCTAAAGATCATCTGAGAGCAACTGCACCAATATATTAACAGAGAATTGCTGGAAAATCAAGATAGATTTAGATGTGGAAACAGGGACATCATTGCTGATATCAGATGGATATTAGCTAAAGGCAGAGACTACCAGAAAGATGCCTATCTATGTTTTATTGACTATGCAAAGGCACTTGGCTGTGTGGATAAAAAAATTTATGGATAACATTAAGAAGAATAGGAATACCAGAAGCATCTAATTGTACTCATGAGGAGTCTATATGTGGACCCTGAGGCAATCATTTGAGCAGAACAAGGAAACGTTGCCTGGCTTAAAGTCAGGAAAGGTGTGCATTAGGGTTGTATCCTTTCACCATACCTCTTCAATCTCTATGCTGAGGAAATAATCTGAGAAGCTGGACTTTATGAAGAAGAATGCAGCATCAACGTTGGAGGAGGACTCATTAACAACCTGTGTTATGCAGATGACACAACTCTGCTTGCTGAAAGTGAAGAGGCTTTGAAACATTTACTGATGAAGATCAAAGAATACAGCCTTCAGTACGGATTGCACCTCAACATCAAGAAAACAAAAATCCCTCCATCTGAGTCAGTATACAACTTCTTGATAAATGGAGAAAAGATTGAGGTTGTCCACGATTTTCTTTTACTTGGTTCTACATTCAACACCCACAGAAGATGCAGTCAAGAAATTAAGATACATTGCATTGGAAAAGTTGTTGCAAAAGCTCTCTTTAAATTATTGAAAAGTAAAGATGTTACATTAAAGACCAAAATGTACCTAACTCATGCCATGGTATTTTCATTTCATCATATGGTTGTGAAAGCAGGATGTTGAATAAGGGAGACAGGAGAAGAATTGTTGCTTTTGAGTTATGGTGCCGGAGATGAATATTGAATATACCATGAGCTGCCAAAAGAACCAATAGATCTGTACAAGAAGAAGGGCAACTAGTGTGTTCCTTGGAAGCAAGGATGGCTAGACTGCAATTTATGTATTTTGGACATGTAGTCAGGAGGGACAAATCCCTGGAGAAGGACATCATGTTTGGGAGACTAGTTGTTGTTGTTAGGTGCCCTTGAGTAGAGTCCGACTCATAGCGACCCTATGTACAGCAGATCGAAACACTTCGCAATTCTGTGCCAGGTAAACAATCTTATTTATGTTTAAGCCCATTGTTGCAGACAGTGTGTCAATCCATCTGGTGGAGGGTTTTCCTCTTTTGCATTGACATGACACTCTCCCAAACATGATGTCCTCCTCCAGGGATTGATCTCTCCTGACTACATGACCGAAATATGTAAGACACAGTCTGGCCATTCTTGCTTCCAAGGAGCACTCTGGTTGCACTTCTTCTAGGACAGATTGGTTGGTTCTTTTGGCAGTCCATGGTATATTCAATAGACGTCTCCAGCACCACAATTCAAAAGCATCAACTCTTTTTCTGTCTCCCTTGTTCAATGTCCAGCTTTCACAACCATATGATGTGTCTGAAAATACCATGGCATGAGTCAGACACACCTTCGTCTTCAATGTGACATCTTTGCTTTTCAATACTCTAAAGAGATCTTTTGCCACAGCTTTTCCTAGAGCAATGCACCTTTTGATTTCTTGACTGCTGCTTCCACAGATGTTGATTATAGAGCCAAGCAAAGCAAAATCTTGGACAACGTCAATCTTTTCTCCATTTATTGTGAAATAGCATGCTGACCCAGTCATAAGGATTTTTGTTTTGTTGATGTTTAGTTGCAACCCATATTGAAGGCTATGATCTTTGATCTTCATCAGTAAATGTTTTAAATCCTCTTCACTTTCAGCAAGCAGAGTTGTGTCATCTGCATAATGCAGGTTGTTAATGAGTCTTCCTCCAATCTTGATGCCATGTTCTTCCTCATAAAGTCCAGCTTCTCAGATTATTTGCTCAGTGTATAAATTGAAGAGATAGGGTGAAAGTATACAGCCTTGGCGCACACCTTTCTCGGCTTTAAACCACGCAGTGTTTCCTTGTTTTATTTGAACAACTGCCTCCTGGTTCATGTACAGATTTCTCATGAGCACAATTAGGTGTTCTGGTATTCCCATTTTCCGAAGTGTTATCCATAATTTATTATGATCCACACGATCAAATGACTTTGCATAGTCAATAAAACATAGATAGACATCTTTTTGATATTCTCTGCTTTCAGCTAATATCCACCTGACATCAGCAATGATGTCCCTGGTTCCCTACCCTCTTCTGAATCCCGCTTGATTTTCTGGTAATTCCCTGTCTATATACTGCTGCAGTCGCTTCTGAATGATCTTTAGTAGAATTTTGCTCCTGTGGGATATTAATGATATTGTCTGATAGTTTGCACATTCAGTTGGATCCCCTTCTTTGGGAATAGGCACAAATATGGATCTCTTCCAGTCAGTTGGCCAAGTAGCTGTTTTCCAAACTTGTTGGCACAAACAGGTTAACACCCCCAGTGCTGCATCTGTTTGTTGAAACATCTCTATTGGTATCCTATCAATTCCTGGAGCCTTGTGTTTTGTCAGTTCTTTCAAGGAAGCTTCCACTTCATCCTTCAATACCATTGGTTCCTCTTCATATGCAACCTCTTGGAATGGTTGGCCATCTACCAATTCTTTCTTGTATAATGACTCTGTGTATTCTTCCCATCTTCTTTTGATGTTTCCTGCATCATTTAATATTTTCCCTGTAGAATCTTTCACTACTGCCACTCGAGGCTTGAATTTTTTCTTCACTTCCTTAAGCTTGAGAAACATAGAGCGTGTTCTTCCCCTTTGGTTTTCTGCCTCCAGCTCCTTGCACATGTCATTATAATATTTGTTTTTGTCTTCTCGAGCTGCCTTCTGAAATCTTCTGTTTAGTTCCTTAAATTCATCATGTCTTCCTTTTGCTTTAGCTGCTCGACGTTCAAGGGCAAGGTCCAGTGTCTCTTTGGACATGTAATTTGGTCTTTTCTTTTTTTCTTGTCTTTTTAAGAACTTTTTGCTTCCTTCTTCAATGATATCTTTTATGTCATGCCACAACTAATCTGGTCTCCTATCATTTGTGTCTAATGCATTAAACCTATTTTTGAGGTAGTCTCTGAACTCAGGTGGAATATACTCAAGGTCATACTGTGGCTCACGTATACTTGTTCTAATTTTCTTCAGCTTCAGTTTGAACTTGCATATGAGAAGTTGATGGTCTGATCCACAGTCAACACCTGGTCTTGTTTTGATATTTTGTATAGAGCTTTTCCACATATATAGTCAATTTGATTCCTGTATGTTCCATCTGGTGAAGTCCATGTGTATAGTCTCCCTTTATGATGTTGAAAAAATGTATTTGCAATGAAAATTTCATTGGTCTGATGAAATTCTGTCATGCGATCTCCAGTATTGTTTCTGTCACCAAGGCCATACTTTCCAACTACTGAGCCTTCTTCTTTGTTTCCAACTTTTGCATTCCAGTCACCAGTAATTATCAGTGCATCCTGATTGCATGTTTGATCTATTTCAGATTGCAGAAGCTGGTAGAAATCTTCCCTTTCTTCATTTGTGGCTTTAGTGGTGGGTGCATAAATTTGAACAACAGTCATGTTAACCTGCCTTCCTTGTAGGTATATGGATGTTATTCTATCACTGACAGCATTGTATTTCAGGGAAGATCTTGATATGTCTTTTTTGATGATGAATGCAACCCCATTTCTCTTTAGCTTGCCATCCCAGCATAGTAGACCATATGATTATCTGACTCAAAATGGCCTATGCCGGTCCATTTTAGCTCACTGATGCCTAGAATCTCAATGTTTATGCACTCCATTTCTCTTTTAAGGATTTCTAATTTTCCTAGGTTCATACTAGATACATTCCATGTGCCAATTATTAATGGATGTTTACAGTTGTTTCTCCTCCTTTTGAGTCATGCCACATCAGCAAATGGAGGTCCCTGGGGCTTTACTCCATTTCTGTCATCATGGTAGACTCTACTTTGAGGAGGCAACTCTTCCCCAGTAGTCTTTTGAGTGCCTTCCAACCTGGGGGGCTCATTTTCCAGCACTATATCTGACAGTGTTTCTTTGCTATTCATAGGGTTTTCAATGGCTAGTTGTTTTGGGAGTGGTTTGCCAGGTCCTACTCCCTAGTCTGTCTTAGTCTGGAAGCTCAGCTGAAAACCTGTCCACTATGGGTAACCTTGTTAATGTCTGAGGTACCAGTGGCAGAGCTCTCAGCCTCATCACAACAGACAAGCCCCCACAATGTGGCAAACTGACAGACATGTGGAAGATTAGTAGGTAACAGAAAAAAGGAAGACCCTCAAGTAGATGGATTGACACAGTGTCTGCACAACGAGTGTAAGCATAAAAAAGATCATGTGCCTTGCACAGTGTTTGGAGTGTTTTCTTCTTTTATACATAGGGTGGCTATGAGTCAGACCCTGCTTGATGGTACCTAACAACAAGGAGATCCATTTATGTCTAGAAGTGAACACCTCTCCAACTTTGCTGTATGGTCACTTCTCATTTTTAACTAGTTACATGAAATTTAAAGCTATTATTAAAACAATATTCATGAATAGGATAGATAGAATATTGAATTTAAATTTATTTCAAAACACTAATATAATAAACCTCTGGTGTTATTCAGAGTCAAAGATAAAAATAGCTTTGCACACTGTGTAAGAGAGCGATTAATGGATGGGAAAAGTCACCTCATTTTCCTTAAAGCAAGCCCAGCATTGTGGTGTCATTTGTAATTCTGGCAGAATCAGCACATCCTCTCCTCCCACAGGTTAAAGCTCTAGGTGCTGATTCTGAGTGACAGGAACAAATGTCATTCCAACCACCATCCCAGCATGAGGAGGATTCCTGGGTATAAAGCTTGTCCCTTCCCTTGCTGGGCTATTGCAAAGCTTAATTAATGTTTGCAAAACACTTGAAGGACCTTATGTGGAAATTGCTATGTAATTGCAAAAGATTACTGTAAAGAAAAATGGTAAAATTTACTAGGAGAGGGGGAGATTGTAGTTGGTAAATCTTATGCCTTACTTTGAAAATTGTATCAGACAGAAGTGAATTGACTCGGTGAGTGCCAAAGAAAAGGGGCATTATCTTAAGTAGAATGGGCTATAAATTTAAGGTATTATTAAGTTTCATGGCCCAGTTTAATTTTGTTTAAATTCATAATAATGGTACAAACTTACCAACTACATTAAAGCCATTTATTATAGAGATGAAAATCTACTGT
Organism: Pedetes capensis; assembly: GCA_007922755.1. NCBI lineage: Eukaryota > Metazoa > Chordata > Mammalia > Rodentia > Pedetidae > Pedetes > Pedetes capensis. Next base: position 9,513 of record VMDO01030096.1, on the reverse strand, counting down.
TTATTTGACATCTGTCTCCTAAAAAAGCTCTAGTGTATAAGGATTCTTAGTTTTCTATGAAGTTAAACCAGAAAACACATCCCAGCCACCATGATGGTAATTGGATTTACTTCAAGGTTTCTCTTTCTCTACAGAGCATTCGGATGCCTTTTCAGAGCTGCATCTTTATTGGATTGTTTCTTGAGAAGTTTCAACAACATGAGATTTGTTTTGCATTTTATTAGTTTTTGTGATTTCTGAAGCAGAACATCTAAGCCGAGCTTGTTTATCTGATATCATAATTTCATAATCATGTAATTTGTAGTCATATTTCCCACTAGTACCTCTTCAGGTACAATGTTAAATTTGTTAATCTCATTTTAAGGCTAATGGATTAAGTAGAATTATTATTCTAACTAATTCATAGAAGTCAATGTTTACAATCCCCGATTACAATTTACCAAGCTGATATTGTGTGGCTCAGGACTTGAATGCCCAGAAATTGAGCAGCAAAAGTTAGGACTGAGCTTATTGCTTCTCTTACAACATGCAGGAGGTGGAGTCTTCAACATAGGGACCAGCCCTTGCCTAGGGACTGGGACAACAACCTGACTGTAGGGAGATCAGCTAAGTTGCTACAGCAAGCCCAGGTTGACAACTATTCCTTACTCAGGATAGGCAGTTCTTCTACACATACTCAGGATGACATAGGGGCTGTGGCAGGGTGTGAGGTCTAAGATGACTGGAGAGGAGCAAAGAGATAAGGTTCTCTGAGAACATGGGTTGAACACTAGATCTCCTTGGGAGTTACCATCATCTAAGGTATATTCCAGCCTCAGGGCAAGGGTAGGAACCAGAGGCCTCTAGTCATCCATCTGTGACAGGGATCCAGAGAACCCAGCAGTGGAAGGAAGCACAAAAGTGAGGAGGACACATGAGAGGCCGGGAGACAAGTTCTCCTGATAGAAGCCAATGGTAACAGCTGGTTTGCTTGTACCATTGCTCTTCAGGGCTCACCTGATCAGGTCTCATGTTGTTATTATTAGGTGATATTGAGTCGCTGTCCAACTCATAGTGACCCTACATACAACAAGTGAAACACTATTGTCAGTGCTTCCCTGCTATTCAAAGGGTTTTCAATGTCTCATTGTTTTCTGGGGAGTGGGTTGCCGGGTCCTTCTCCCAAGTCAACAGCACCTGGTGTTCCCAGGTGGACTCCCATCCAAGTACTAACCAGGCCCAACCCTGCTCAGCTTCTGAGATCTGATGGAATCAGATGCCACAGTGGTATGGCTGCAGGTCTATCAGGTCTCTTACCAGCTAACAAATGTTGAGTACCTTGAACATCTTCTTTGGTACAAATAGGAGAAAGTCTCAGAAAGACAAACTTGGAGCTCCATGCCAAATAAAGCAGCAATGGTAGAGGAACCATGCCCACTCTTGCATTTTTTCCAGGTGGGACCCATCTCCACTGTTTCTCAATGATTCACTTATTTTACAAAACCTTGTTTTTTCCCTCTCCTTAAAACCATCTGCATTAGAAAATGTTCTCCCTATTTCAATAGCCTGAATAAAATCTCCTTAATTGCCTGATGCATTTTTTTCTTTCCTAAGTCCAAACTCCTCAGCATTTTATAGATGACTCCTCATGGTCTAACTCCTGAATTTCCAGACTTCCCTGTTACCCTCCTGCAGCAAACTGTACGCTCCAGCCTCACTGTCTATTTGCAATTTCCCATTAGTGATTTGTTAGTGGGTAAATTACAGTAGAGTTGTAAAGAACTAACTTTCTTTACATATCAAAACTGACATATACAGCTGACACTCCTATAATGAAGACAGATTAACAAGAGGAAAGCATAATAAATTTACTTAATGGAAGCTTTATGTGTCATAGGGCCTTCAGAGATGAAGACCCACAGACTTACAGCAAACTGTTTTTCTGCTTAGTTTGTTGAAGAATGAGCAGCTGTATGGCCAAGGGTATGATTTAATGGAAACAGACTGAAGCAACCACCCAGCAACCCTGTCTGTTCACATTCCTGTTGGCTTCTCTGTGTAGCTTTCCTTCCCCCCGGGGTTTGGGGCAGGACCCCTCTAGAATGAGTCTTCAAGAAAGAAAGAAGAGATTCACTTTTCTTCATGTTTTAGGTTGCATCAAGGAAGAAGAGTTCTAGTTTTTATGACCTACCTTAGGGAAGAATGCTGGTTTCTGTGACTTACTTCACAGCAGTATAGTATAGTAAATACATCAGCCACTAACGGTTACTTATTATTGTCAGATATGTAGGTATATAATTACATATGATACACACACACACACACACACACACACACACACACACACACTTTTTTGTGGTACTGGGGGTGCTGCTGAACCCAGGGGCCTCACACATTGCAAGTGTGCTGTCACTGAGCTGCACCCCAACTCATTTTTTATTTTTTAAATTGAGACAAAGTCTTGCTAAATTATGCAGGCTCATTCAAAGCTCAAATCTGCAATCTTCCTGCCTCCTCCTCTCAAATTGCTGGGATTACAAGCATGTGCCACTACACCTGGCCATGTGCTGTATTTTTATAGCATAGTTGTTGTTGTTGTTAGGTGCCGTCGAGTCGGTATCCAACTCATAGTGACCCTCTGTACAACAGGGGAAACACTATTGTCAGTGCTTCTCTGCTGTTCATAGGGCTTTCAATGGCATATTGATTTTTGGGAGGGGGTTGCCAGGTCCTTCTCCCAAGCCTACAGCTTCTGGTGTTCCCAGACGGTCTCCCATCCAGGTACTAACCAGGCCCAACCCTGCTTAGCTTCCGAGATTTGACGGGATCGGATACCACAGGGCTACAGCTGCAGGTTATATTATAGTAGATCTGTTTATACCAGCTTTGCACAAACACAAGTCATGCCTTGCTCTGCTATATTATGAAGATGGCTACTGACATCACTAAGTGGTGGGAATCTTTCAGCTCTGTTAAATGTGATCAATCATTGACCAAAATGTCATTATGCAGCTTATAACTGTACAGTTTTCCTAGGCCTTTAGGTCTTCATTTCTGAAGTCTCCTGTGTCATGTAAAACTTTGATTTAAAATTTTGTTATGGTTTTCTCATATTAATCTGTCTTTTTTTGTAGGAATGTTTAGCCATGACCCTTGTAATGAGTGAGGAAAAAATATTTTTTTTTGCTCCTATATTGTGTTAGAAACCACCTCCTCCTCAATTGTTGTTGTTAGGTGCCATGGAGTCAGATCCAACTCATAGCGACTTAAGTACAACAGAACAAAACACTACCCAACACTGTACCATGCACATGATCTTTTTACATTTGAGCTCATTGTTGCAGTCACTATGTTTCTTCTCATTTTGTGTCATGCTGCATCAGCAAAAGGAGTTCCCAAAGGCTTTACTCCATTCCCATCATTAAGGTTCACTCTACTTTGAGGAGGCAACTCTTCCCTATTTGGTTTTTGAATGCTGTCTAGCCTGGGGCGGGGCTCGTTTTCCAGCATTATATTTGACAATGCTTCTTTGCTACTCATAGGGTTTCCAATGGCTAATTATTCTGGGAGTAGGCTGCCAGGTCCTTCTCCCTAGTCTGCCTTAGTCTAGAAGCTCAACTGAAACCTGTCCACCTCGAGTTGCCCTGTTGGTATCTATCTGAAATACCAGTGGCATAGCTTTCAGCATCATAGCAACAATGCAAGCCCCCACATCACAATAAACTAATACATGGAGGCCGCCTCAATTACTTACCTTAAAATATGTAAAACCCTATTGGACTCTGAGCTATATGGTACCTGGTGAACAGGTATTTAATAAGTGTTTGCTAAAAATAAATCCTGCTTGATTAATAGTAATAGAGTTAGAATGGCCTGTCAATGGTTCTCTCTGTGCTGTTTACACAGAAATGAGCCTTGCTGCTGTTCTTTGATTGATAGTGCTCACCATTTACAGATTGGATGCACTAATTAAATGTCAAAGAAACTAAATTGCAAAGAGTATGTTGTCTCCTAATTAAAGGGATAGAGCAATTGAATTAAGTGGCTTGATAATTGTTTAAAGTGACCAGGCTCAAAGCTTACATGCACCCATTTCTTTCTTGACTGGGTTCTGGATTACAGCTGAGGGGCAGGCAGTACAATGTCAAATTGGGCCTGAAGAAGGAACTCTTGAGTTATTTGAATGAGAGGATCCCTCCTTCATTTCTTGCCCCTCATAACCCACCCTTCTCTTTCTTTTTTCTCTTTATCCTTTAGTTTGCTCTTTCCCTACTTTAAATCATTACCACACAAGATATTTTCATAATTCCTGCCATATCTACTACTACTAATATTAGTAGTACATATGTACTACTAATATTAACATGGTTCATGTTTTATTTTATTAATACATACAAGAAGCAAATTTCATATAACTACCTTAAGCAATAACCAGCGTTACTTTGTCATGAGGCAAAGTTCACCTTTAAAAAAGAAAAAAGAAAACAAAAACAAACCCAGGAGTGGTGATGCACACCTACAATTCTAACAAAGGTGGAGGCATGAAGATGGTAAATTCAAGGCCAGAGGCTGCCTGTGTAATTTAGCCAGACCTTGACTCAAAATAAAAAGTAAAAAATGTGCTGGGGTGCAGTTCAGTGGTAGAGCACTTGCTAAAGCATGTGGAAGGATCTAGGTTCAACTGCCCAATAAAAAGGAAAACAGAGAGCAAGAGTTGGATGGGGTGAGGCACACCTGTAACCCCAGCACTTGGAGGCAGAGGGAGGAGGATTATCTGCTTTGTGTGAATTGAAAGGCTGTGCTCAGAATTATAATTCAGGCCATATGTGATGCAAAGCAGCTAATACGTCCTGAGCAGTGAACACCAAGTATATCCATTGGCTGGTACTTGCCCTGTACTTGGGTGACATTGCTCTAGTACCCAGTCTCAAAACAGATGAAAATGTCTTGTTACTCTGTTGATCATTCTGCATCAGCCCGGAATTCCTAATTTTTCACTTTCTTGCCACAAACACTTCTGATTATCATCTTCCTGATTTTATTTTCAACCCTTTTAACCACTTTAGATGCTTTGTTCTGGGACTCTTTCAAGATTATGCAGCTAGAATTTGGAATGGATATTTACCAAGCACCTATTTTAAGGTAAGTTACATGGTCTATCTCTACTCATCTTCATAATAACCTTGAAAAATAGGAATCATGATCCCTATTTTACAGCTGTGAAATTTTTGCTGAACATTATAGAACTAGAGATTCAATTGCCCAGTCATTCACCCCTATCAGGTGCTACCTCTGTGAACCTGCTGGGTTTTTTTCAATAGTCACATCATGGCTGAGCATTACAGTAGTGTGGTCTTGAAATTCTCACTTGCTATATTCCTAGGGACAAAAAACAGATCCTGTATGCCCATGACTCGTTTTCAGTTTGTGCTCACTACCGCCATTTCATCCAGAGAAGGCAAATAGGTTTAATCTGAATGCCAATGCCAAATGTTAAGCGAACGCTGTGTGGAGCTCTGTGTCTGGAAATGGTTTTAGGGCTTGGCAGGAAAAGATGATTAATTAGAAATGGCTCCAATGGGTTTTGGAGCAGGGACTGCAGCACAAGTACTGTGCATTTGACATGCTTGATGCAATCTTTCCTGGAAAGACTGATATGTCCACTCATTTCCCAATTAGCATTTACATGTTCTGTATTCATATTCTCTCTCTCTCTCTCTCTCTCTCTCTCTCTCTCTCTCTCTGTCTCCCTTTCTCCCTCTCTCTCCCTCTCATCTGCTTAGCAGTGTTGTTCTTAGTTTCAAATTACTTCTTTGCCTGCCCAAGTTTTAAAATTTGAATCCAGTTGTCTGAAGGTGTTAGGAGACCTTGGATTTCTCCTTTTTATATAAACCAACATTATCTATATACCTAAGGTGGTATCAGATAAGTGAATATAAGCACTTCACAGAAACTGCCAGTAGGATTATATGCCTACGTTAGATTTTGTAACCCTGTTAAAAATAAATTTCACAAAATACATAATAAGGTTTTGCCAATCCTTGTGCTTGTGATTGCTAATTCCAAAATTGTTTACCTCTTACCAACAAGTCCAATATTAAATGAACTACATAACCCATTTTCAATTTCACAGATAAAATTTTTCCAAATTTGAAGACTAGCTTAAATGTTCAAAAATAACTTAGGTTAAGAATTTCACTGTTTAACTTATTGGCTAGAACTCAATAAAAGTGATTTTTAAAATGTATTTATGTTTTCTGAAAACCTTCTCACATCATTTTTCTTCCTTTTTAAAATAAAGTAGGTCCCAGATACCAGGTTACAAAGGATTTCTTCTTTCTTTCTTTTTTCTTTCTTTCAGTCTCATGCTTTGCCCATTGCTAAGAAAAGTCTGGGGTACAGATTTAGTGAGACAAATGTTAGTGCCAAATACATAGTGCCTCATTTTTTTCTTATAATGAAGGGATTTTTAAATCCTATTTATTCATTTACTTTTTATTGATTACAATTTTTATTGTTTCCCCAATAATCTTATTTTATTAGTGTTTTTTTAGTGTACAATTTAATGGGTCTCATTATGACATTTCCATACATGCATAGAATTGTACATTGGTCATGTCCACCTCCCCCATTACTATCTCATGACCTCCTCCCCCATACAAAGGACTTCAAACCAGTAACTGAGAAGGCATGTTTTCTAATACCCATACAAAGAAAACACGTGAATGCTTTTCCCTGAAATGACATTTTAAAGTTGTAAGTATAGGATATGTTTGACAAGAAAGGAATGAAAACATGCACATAGTAAGGTTACAATTACAATTCTTGATTTATTATGTGTAGGGAAAAGGACAGTAGTTTTTTCATACCAAAACTCTAATAATTTAATAGAATGAAGTTGTAAGAACTATTTCATCCATGTGAGTAATTCATAGCGAGGATATTCTATGCTTAGCATTTACGTACTGCTTCTTGTTTTAAAAAATATGTTGCTTCTGGAAATCAAATATACTTGCTCCAAATTATAGTATTTTCTTTGAGAGTTTTGTTTTTCTCAAGTGCCCCAACTGAAGGCACAGGAAATAAGAGAGCACAAGTCATATGGCAGCCTCAAGGGAATATTCATTTTAATTGCATTGATCTTACTGCATAAGGTTAAATACAATTGTTCCCCAAGTAATATATCATTTTTATTGAGGTTAATGTTGAGTCAAGATCTAATTTCAGCAGCTTCTTAAGGTTATTTGAACTGTTTCCCCCCAGCCATATCATGATACTTATTATTCACTTGAAATTCCAATTCACAATGCCTTACTCCACTCATTTAGAGTTGGATATGCTTTTAATAAATATTGTCATTCAAGATAGGAGTATATGCTAGTTAAGTAAAGAAACTTCAGACAACTTCCATTTCTGAATATGGCACACTCAATAACATAAAAAGAAATGAACCTTGTAGGTGTTTTGAAAGTTTTTAAAGTAGGGCCTCACCCACTTTGACACTCCTCCCATCAAGAAGTGATATCTTTACCTTTGCTCTTGAACTTGGGCAGGTTTTGAAGGCTGCAACAATACAGCTCAACAGAAGTGACACTAAGAAATCTGTGATGCTGGAAAATAAAGGACTGCGCAGTTGCCTTGCTGGAATACTTGCTCATGAAGCCTTAAGCCACCATGAAGAAGGTCAGCTACCTAGAGGTTCCCCTTTTGAAAGGACCTCATGTACATATTCCAGCAGACATTCTGGTCAAGGCCAACCTTCCTACTGTCCCCCTAAATGCACCAAGCAAGAGTGAAGAAGCCTCCGTGTGATTCAGCACTCTGATCACCCCCATCCCACCCCCATTATTCAAGGCTTCTCGGCTGAGGCCCCAATATCATGAAACAGAGACAAACCAGCCTCACCTCACCATATCCTGTCTGAAATTCATCACTATAGACTACATGAGTACCATATATGGCAGTTTTTTATGTTTCTAAGTTTTTGAATTGTTTTCAGCAATGGATAACTTGGCATCCAAAAAAAAAAAAAAAAAAAAAAAAAGGAGGTGCTTTCATAATAAAACTTAAAACATGTGGCTTTGACTTTAGGACCAAGCACCTGGTAGAAGCCCAATGGGCTTTGAAAAACATGAGGTAAAGTATTGAAGGAAATTGAGAAAAACATTATGGAAAGTTGGAGGAAAGAGGACACTGATATATGCATGCAAATTTTGGTGTCACTGTTACCAGTGATAATGTAGAAACTAGGAGATGGCCCTAATGAACTCAATGATCAAGAAAGAGATTTATTTATTTATCATTCTTTCCCCTTCCTTCCTTTTTTCCTTCCTTCCTTCCTTCCTTCCTTCCTTCCTTTGTGCTGGAGATAGGTGCTGGCACCAAGCATGTGGTCTACTGCTAAATAACACCCTCAGACCCTAAAAAAAAAGGATTTCAATGCAGAATATTGAGAGTATCTCCTGGCTTCATCTCTCTGCCTCTAATAAAATGTGAGAGAGAAATCTTCTAAAAAGAAGAGCTTTGAAAAAATGAAACAGAGCCTGTTACCATGGCACATGCCTATAATCCCAGCTATTCAGGAGGCTGAGGCAAGAGGATGATAAGTTTGAGGCCAGAGGCAGCTTGCATAACTTAGTGAAACCCTACATTAAAATAAAAAATAGAAAAGGGTTGGGGTAAAACTCAGTGCTAGAGAACTTGCCTAGCATATGTGAGATTACCCCCCACTAGTGCAGAAGAAAAGAAAAAAAAGAAGAAAAGAAAAAGAAAGAAAAGAAGGAAAGATGGAAAAGGAAGAAAGGAAGAAAAGGAAAGAAGAAAGAAAGAAAGAAAGAAAGAAAGAAAGAAAGAAAGAAAGAAGAAAGAAAGGAGGGAAGGAAGAAAGGAAAGAAAAGGAAGAAAGACAAACCTGGTACCTTGATATTGGGCTTTTGGTTTTCAAAACTTTTAGGAATAAAACGATATTGTTAAAGCCATCCAGGTTGTGTTTTTGCTGTACTAGCCCTAGAAGCTGAAGACATGGTGGTTAGGGGTTGGGGCTGGGTGGAGGTTTGCTTGCACAGGGACCAGGGCTTGCATGGTTTGAGCTTCCTGCCAATGCCAAAGGAGAGAGCACCCAGGCTATCTTCACAGCTGCCAGATGTGGGGCAGAAATGGAAGGGAATATGGTAAACATGAAAACAATCGCTAAACATAAAAAATGGGCCAGAATTTTAATTATAAATGTGTATTATGAATTATCCCTTAAGAATAAGGTAAAGATCTCCTGCACATCAAATGTTTCTGTTAAATATTGAACTAAAGGTCCTAGAAAGGAGAGTTAGATACTTCTTGACCATCTTCTTTCCCCTCTCAAAAGTATAAGGATCAAAATAAAAGAAAAAAAACCTGAAAATTTGCAGCAAGAAATTTTGAATATTAGGTGAGTGAATTTGTCTTATCAATTATCATAAAGCTATGATAATTAAGAAGGTAAAGAATTCCTAAGCATACATAAGAAAAAGGGACAAAGTATTTGAATGGGGAACTTAC
>VMDO01030095.1:0-21741 GCA_007922755.1 Pedetes capensis | reverse complement strand
AATAGCAAAGATATGGAATCAACCAAAGTGCCCTTCAACAGAAGAATGGATAAAAAAACTATGGTATATATACACAATGGAATACTATTCAGCAATCAAGAAAAATGAAATAGGGTCATTCGCAGCAAAATGGATGGAATTAGAGAAAATTATTTTAAGTGAACGAACACAAGTTCAGAAAGAGAAACAACACATGTTCCCACTCATATGAGAGAGCTGACTCAAAATTACAAGAAGGAAAAATCCTACTCAAAGGTCAGATCACATTAAAAGGGGCGGGGAGGGAAGATAAGAATGAGGTCAATATAAATAGACTAGAAATCGCATGTAATTGTTCTAACAAGATAGAAACAAAGACCACTACAGGAAAAGTTTCTATCTTAAACAGAAATGGAACCCAAGGACATATAGAAAAATACTATATAGTAAAAGATAGAGAAGACTTGGATGGGAAATTTAGATGGGAAGGGGGAGAGGGGGGGAAACATAGAGGAGGGTAAGGGGTAACCTATATGAATAATGCTTATCAAATTGCATATATGAAAATTGTCACAATGAAAAGCATGTCAAAATGAATCACATTATGATGTACATTAAAAATTTCTAATAAAAAAAATCAGTTTAAAAATGTTCACCAAATGAAGATGTACCCCAGTAATATATTTCCTCCTGATATCAAATAAAGTAAAGAAAAATATGGTCTCTAGAAATAAGAAATTAAAGAAGAGATAAAGGTTTTCAAATATTAAGCTGCAAGACTATTAAATGAGATGAGTGAAAAGGCAAATCTTTTTAAAGAATCCAAGAGGAAAGTAAAATCATTGTAGGTACAAAAGCCACATGAGAAGCAGCAAAATGAATCAATTAATAAGGGGAAGGAAGACAGGACAGAAACAAATTGAAAAAATGCAAAAGAATGTAGTAATTAGGGAGAGTTTGAGACAAAAAGGAACATACAGAGAGCTATTGTTATAACTAGAAGAGATTAAGTAGAAAGCGTAAAGTGCTAATGGTGTCTAGAAAAAGCTTTGGAGGATGATGAAAATCTGAATCTCCTCATTTCACTTCAGGTTTTGTTTAAATTTCATCTTATCAGTAATGCCTTCTCTTATGACTGTATTTAAAATAGCCACACCACTCCCCTGGGTTCCATCTCCTTTTTCTATTTTACTTTTCTCCATGTAATATCTGAAATAAAAATTGTGCTGAATGTGTTTAACAGCAGATTACACACTACAGAAAAAATACCAGTGATCCTTAGAGGCATAGCATTAGAATCTAAAACGAAACAGAAGAGGGAAAACATAGTGGGTAGGAAAAGGGGCAGGACATCAGTGTTGTGAGACAATCTCAATCAGTCCAACATATGCGTAATTGGAACCTTAGAAGGGCATGAAGAGAGAGAAATAACATTTGCAGAAATAATGGATAAAAAATGTTTGCATTTGATGAATACTCTAAATTTGCAGATTCAACAAATCCAACAAAACAGAAGCAATAGCATGCAAAATCACATCATAATTAAACTGTTGAAAACTAGTTATGAGGAAAAAAGTCATAAAAGTAAGTAAGGAGCAAGAAAGAGAATACATAGAGAAGAACCAAAATGGGGAAGAAGCGGGCCTCTTGTCATAGCCAGAAGATAATGAAGTGATGTCCTTAAAATACTGAAAGAAAAAATGTCAGCCTAGAATACTATAAACTACAAAAATACCTTTCAAAAGGTAGGATAAAGACTTTTTGAAAAGGGAAACAAAAACTAAAAGAATCTATTGTCAGCAGACCTATGCTACAAAAAACATGACAAGTTCTTTAGGCAGAACGAATAGGACACAGATTGAATGTCCTGAATCTGAAAATCCAAAATCTACAAAATTCTAAAATATAAAGTTTTTTGAATGTCAACATGATGTTCTAAAACTTTTTGAATTGCAGAACATTTCATATTTTCATATTGAGGTTGTTCAACCAATAAAGTCTATGGAAATATGCTCAAATCCAAAAAACTCTGAAATTTGAAACACTTCCAGTGCCAAGGATTTTTGGATAAGGGATGTTTGTACAAGAAGAAATTTGAATCCACACAAAACAATAAGGAGTACTAAAAATAGTAAATATGTGGGAAAATATAAAATACTATTGTCATTTTTAAATTATTTTAAAAATAATTATTTAAAGAAAAGCAATAAGCATGCATTTGACACTTAGGTAGTATTAAAATATATGACAAAAACAGAACGAAAGATAGGACAGCAGAAATAGGAGTATGCAGTTGTTTCTTTTCTTTTCTTTTTTTTTTTTTTCTGGTACTGGGAGTTGAACCCAAGGTCTTTTGCTTGCATGCTTTTGCAAGTGCTGGACCACTGAACTGCCGCCTCCAGCCCTTTTTTTTTTCTTTAGTTTTTGGGACAGGGGTTTGCTAAATTACACAGACTGCCTCTGGTCTCGAACTTGAGATCTTCCTGCCTCCGCCTCCCAAGCAGCTGGGATTACAGGCATGTGCCACCGCTCCTGGCTTAGTTGTAAGGTTTTTAAAACATCTGAGAAGTGTTATAAAATTATTTGAGAGTGGACTGTGATAAGATAATCATATGTATTATAAACTGTAGAGCAATGAGAATAAAACAAAAACAGGACCAGTAGTGAATAAAATATAACATTTTCTTTCAAAGACAGGGAAAGAAGAAAAAGGATATATGGGACAAACATGAAATCAATAGAAAAGGATGTTAAGCTTAATCATATTAATAATTGTGTTATATGTAAATGCAGCCTGCATCCGATCCCACCAGAGCTTGGAAGTTAAGCAGGGTTGGACCTGGTTAGTACTTGGATGGGAGACCCTCTGGGAACACCAGGTGCTGTACGCTTGGGAGATGGACCAGCAACCCACTCCCAAAAAATAATCAGCCATTGAAAACCCTATGAATAGCAGAGAAATACTAACAATACAGTTTCACCTGTTGTTCATAGGGTGTCTATGGGTTGGACACCGACTTGATGGCACCTAACAACAATGTAAATGACATAAAATATTTCTACAATAAACCCACCTTATATATAAAATTACAAATAAGCTAAAAATAGAAATATAATCTAAAGAATGCTAAAGTAGTTATATTAATATCAGAAGAAATTTCCCAAGAAATATAAACTGGGAGTAAATATTGTAATGCCTTTCCATTTGTTGCATGCCAAGGTTAATTTTTAGAATTTAAAATGTTGGTTTTTGACAAGTTTGTCCAGTTTTATTGTATCTTTTTAGAGAGAGAATTTACCAAATTTCTCAGCCCTTATGGAACCCCTAGTCCCTAATCAGAGTGGTGGTGGTGTTAGGTGCTGTCCAGTTGGTCCTACTCATAGTGACTGTATGTAGAACAAAGCAAAATGTTCCCCAACTCCATGTCTGCCACTGTGTCAATGCTTCTCTGCTATTCATACAGTTTTAGATGGCTGATTGGTTTTCTGGGAGCGGGTGGCCAGGTCCTTCTCCCAATCCCACAGCACCCAGTGTTTCCAGATGGTCTCCCATCCAAGTACTAACCAGGTCCGACCCTGCTTAGCTTCTGAGATCAGATGCCAGGGTGGTATGGCTGCAGGCTAATCAGTATTATGATAGTTGAATTTACTAAATGGATTTTCAGCATCTTTTCTCTTGTTGCCCTAATGAATTACTTTACTAGATTTCCTAATGTATAACCACCTTTGCTTAGTTTGAATAAATCCTAATTATTCATGCTGTTTTTAAAGGAAAGTGCTTATTCTTTGATTCATTCATTCAATAAACATTTGAGTAGCAACCTCCCCAAAACATTTCTTTTTTACAATGCTAGATTATATTCGCTAATTTTTAAAAAGTAAATATCACATAAATGATATTATAGTTATCTGTTTCTGTACCTTCTTTGTAAAGTTTTTGTATTAAAGTTGTGCAGGCTTTGTAAAGTGAATCAGGATCTTGTATATTTTTTCCTATGGCCTAGAATCATTGAAAGAACAGGAACTTGCTGTTCTCTACAGGTTAAATAGATCAAAACTCTGAAACCAGTAAGGGAATATTTTTAGTGAAAGACCCTTCCAATGTCTTCCATGATAATTGATATATTCAGAGGTTTTCATATCTTCTTCTTGGGTTAATTTTGGTCAGTTATTTTTTCCTAAGAAATTACCTATTTCTTCTATATTTTCAAATTTGTTGCCATGGAGTTCCATGTAACTGTGTCTTATAATTTTTAAAACTCTCTTTTATTGTAACTTACTCCTCTCCTTTCTTTCCTTTCCTTTCCTTTCCTTTCCTTTCCTTTCCTTTCCTTTCCTTTCTTTTCCTTTCCTTTCCTTTCCTTTCCTTTTTGCAGTCCTGGGGGGTTGAACCCACAGCCTCACACATACTTTGCAAGTGCCCTACCACTGGGCTGCCCCACCTCAGCCTGATTTTATCTTTTATCTTGAGACAGGGTCTCACTAAGTTACATAGGCTGCCTCTGTCCTCAAACCTATGATCCTCCTGCCTCTGCCTCCTGGGTCACTGGGATTACAGGTGTGAGCCACTGTGCCTGGCTTGTTTGTTTCTTTTCTCATTCTTAACATTCTATATTTTTACTTTCTTTCTTGTTGCCTTAATCAAGTTTGCAATAGGTTATATTTTATTGGCTTTTTTGTAATGCCATTATTTGGATTAATTTATCATTCTACTAATCCCTGTTTCTTGTTTGATTAAGTTCCAATTTTATCCTTATAAATTCTCTCCTTTGAACTTGTGAAAAAAATTCTGGATACGCTCTAAGATTTTTCATCATTTTTCTTTCTTATTTAAAATAATATCAGCTTTATAACTATTTTTATTTTCAACTCTGATTACATCTTTGGCTGTGTCTCACTAATTCATGTATGAAGTGTTTTCCTTTTTTGTTGCTTTCTTTACTATGGAGCTTATAATTTTAGTTTTGAAATCTTCATGATCCACTGGATATTTAGAAATTTATTTCTTAATTTCTAAGTAGTTAATATTTTAAAATTTTAGCTAATAATAATTTTATAATTAGTTCTTAATTTTATTGGATTATTTATGAACTTAATGTATAAAAATGTCTTTATGGATATATAAGTTTGATTGATTTTTATAAATGTTTTATGCCATATTGAAATTGTTTATTTCACACTAGAGTTTCTAAAATTACTCTAAATATTTTATTAATTTCTCCTCTTTATTTTTGAGTACCATATTCTCTGATTCTAAAAGAAGCATAATGATGCCTCACACTTTGGATGCATTTCAAATAGGTTCTAATACATTTTCTTTACGAATTTAGCTCCAGTGATGCCTGCCTAAGGAAGTTTGTGATTATTGTAACTTTTCCATAAATATTGAGCATTGGTTTTTATTATCATATTATGCCCATATTTATCCTGTTCAATTATTTTAACCTAACTCCTCACCTTGTCTAATATTAATATTACCAGTCTCTTTTTATTTTTGTTTGTATTTCTTGTAGCTCTTTGTTAAAGTCTTTATTTTCAATCTCTTGATATCACTTAGGCTGAAATTGTCTTATGTGTGGGATATATAGGGTTTAGGGCTTTACTTATCCCATTTCGACAGTCATTGTCTTTTTTCCTTTCCTTCCCTTTCCTTTCCTTCCTTCCTTCCTTTCCCTTCCCTTCTTTTCCTTTTCTTCCTTCTTTCCTTCCTTTCCTCCTTCCTTCCTGCCTGCCTTTCTTTCTTTCTTTCTTTCTTTCTTTCTTTCTTTCCTCTTTTTCTTTCTTCCAGACTTGAGGGTTGACCCCTGGGCCCTGAATACACTTTGCAAGTGCTCTACCATTGAGCTGTACCCCAACTCCATTTTTTATTCTTTATCTTGGGACAGGGTCTCTCTAAGTTACACAGGCTGTCTCCAGACTCGAACCAGAGATCCTCCTGCCTCTGTCTCCCAAGTTTGCTGTGATCACAGGCATTTGCCACTCTGCCTGGCAAACTCTCCCTTTCATAAATGGTTTACTGGAGTATATTACACATGTAGAAAAGGGGACAAATTGTAAGTGTACATATAATTCATTGAATTTTTACAAAGTGAACCCATCTCTGTAACCACTTCCCAGATCAAAATTTAGAACATGATCAATACTCTGCACCCTCCTTCACACGTTACCAGCTCCTACTCCCAAAAGACAACTATTATTCTGACTTCTATAATCATAACTTTATTTTGCCTATTTTGAATTTTATGTAAATGAAATTGTACAGTATGTCTTCTTTTGTGTTGGGTTTCTTTGGCATTTTATCTATGTTTTTGTGTATGTCATTGGTTTTTTATTGCTGTACAATATTTCATAGTATAAATATGCCAACATTTCTTCATTCATCCTATTGTTGATGAATGTCAAGTTTATTTTCACTTTTGCCAAACAAAAATTATGTTGCTGTGATAATTTTTTATGCAGATTTTTGTGTACATAGGTAGGCTTAATCCACTCTTTTATTCTTAGATATGTGTATTAAGAAATGCATAAAATTGATAGAGCTATACACCTATGATAGTTTCTGGATGTATGTTAATGTTTACCTAATAAAGGATACAAGAGAAATAATGCATTATGTTTTTGCAAGGCCTAAAAGAAAAATTTCAGCAATACTAGTTGAAAAAATAAGTACAGGCTCTGAAAAGGCAATTTTCAGAAGAGGAAGCCTAAGTTATGGCATAGTCTACAGCCATACTACCCTGATGTCCGATTCTGTCTGATCTCAGAAGCTAAACAGGGTTGGGCCTGATTAGTCTTTGGATGGGAGACTTCCTGGGAAAACAGGGTTTTATAGGCTTGGAAGAAGGGCCTGGTAGCCCATTCCCAGAACAATTAGCCATTGAAAACCCTATGAATAGCAGAGAAGCCACTGACATAGTGTCAGGCACAGCCCAGTGTCGGGGAATGTTTCATCTGTTGTACATAGGGTCACTATGAGTCAGACCCAACATAACAGCACCTAACAACAACAACATCACTTAGAAAAATTAAAAATAAATGTAAGTGGGCCTGGTGGTGCAAACCTGTAGTCCCACTACAGGACGCTGAAGGAAGAGGAACACTTGAGCTCAGGACCAGCCTGGGCAACATAGTGAGACACCATCTCAAAAATAAATAAGTGCATAAATACATAAATAAAAATATATGCATATAAAACATCAATGCATAATTTGTAATAACATACTAATAGAACATCTTGCAATGGTTGCTTATGTAAGGGTGAGGCAATGCAGGTAGAGAATTTGGATAAAAGGAAATAAGTTAACTGACTAACAAACAAGAGAGGGGTTTTTATGTGGAACGAAGGTGAAAATGCACTCTGGCTTAAGGAATGTTTCTAACAAGGCTCTGTGCCTTTGGGCTCCACTCCCCAAACAACAGCAGGGATAATCAAAGAAATGATCACAAACAACAAGAGGCTGAAAACTGGCGGGGGTGCCAGATCCAGTGACATTTGGAACATCATCCTCAGAATCGTGTCTGTCACTCTCCATGTGAAGGGAGGAAATCGCTGGAGGGTTTTATAAAGGCCATGGCGGCCCGGGTCGGATGAGTGGACACGAGAAAGCAGGGAGGCTGGTCAGGAGGCTTCTGTGTGGTGCAGGGGGAGATGAAGATGGCTCAGAGTAGGGCAGTGACAATGGCGATGGGGAGAGGTGGGTAGGTCCAGGTTATGTGATGGAGAGAAACCTAAAAATCTGCTGAGACATTGAATGTCAGGAGAGCAGTGAAAGATGATGTCTAAGTTTTTGTCTTAAACTACAGGATGCTGTCATTGATTGAGACAGGGAAGATGAGGGGCAAAAGTGGGAAGTGAAAACTTCTGACTTCAATTATTTAGCTGGTTATGTTTCCCACACCTGTTAGGCAGTCAGGTGGAGCTACCAAGGAGGCAGTTGAAAATAAGGATGGAAGATTCACATTCGCAAGCTGAACTCTGTATGTATAGAGTTAAGTATTTGGCTCCAGCTCTGAGTATTATGTCACCTTAGCAGAGCCACATAATTTCTGGTTCTTTATTTGTCTATAAAATGGCAATGATACTACCTATTTGCTAGGGATGTTATGAATATTGAATCAGATAATGCATCTAAAGAACGTAGCACAGAGCCTGGCACATAATACATGCTCCAGAAACGCCCCTGTGACTGGAGAATAGTGACAACATCAAGTGAAGGAGGTGGACAATGGGAAGATCATGTTCAAATTTTTGTTGTTGTCATTAGGTGCTGTTGAGTTGTGTATGACTCATAGCGACCCGATCCTCATAGGGTTTTCAATGGCTGATTGTCTCAGGATTGCCTTGGGAGTGGATTGCCACATCCTTCTCCCATTTTTGCAGTGCTGGGAATCGAACTCAGGACCTCAGAGACTGCAGATCAGCGCTCTACTAACTGAGTGAAATCCCAGCCTGTTGGAATTTTTAGACCATGGTAAATAGCTTGCAGTAAGTAGCCCTTAGGGTCTTTGGTGCAGGAAGTGAAGTGATCTGGCATTTCTAATATTGGCAGATCATTAAGTATTAGCATTTGACCTTGTTTGTTCAGACTGTAGATAAACGGGTTATCAGAAACATCAATCAAACATACATGTTTGAAGAAACCTTGAGTCTTTGAGAATACACATAGAAATGATAAGAAATGGAAGTATCGTCATCTGAAAGGCATTAGGATAGTCTCAACAATTCTGGAATCTGGGGTATTCTTGGGGGGTTCTCAGCCAGTTTGTGCATGGTTCTCTTTTTTTCTTTGGTATATTGAATCTATTCCTGAGTAGCAAGCAATTGGAGTCTCAGGAACAGCTGGCATTTTGTAGCTAAGCAGAGTTCTCGGACCACAAAGTGAAGCATCAGTACTTCTATTTATCACAATGCATTAACACAGATGCTGAAGTCAGGTACTGCTCCACACTTGCGAGCCTTCATTCTGAGATGTCCAAACTCTCACCTGTACCCGGTGATTCAGGGTTTCAGAAAGGTTGCCTTTCACAAAAGAAGAACTATCTAAATATTCAGTTCCAACACAAAAACTTGAGATTGTTTAATTTTTGGATTAGTCATGCTTTGGATCACCTATTGTTGCTGTTGTTAGGTGCTGTCCAGCTGTATCTGTACCTTACCTTAAATGAGGTGAATAATTGCCTGCAGCACAGATTCAGTAGCCTGAGCCAGGGTTGCTGGGGGTTCTGATTTGACATTTCTCCTTATTTATAGACTTGAAGTAACAAGTGAGGACGGGCGTCCATGATTCTTTCAGCTTTCATCCTTTATTAAGCCTGTGAGTGGAACAATGATAGTACAAGTGTGGCATCTGGAATTCTTAAAGAAAGATTGCCAGTAAGCATTGAGAAACACCAGTGGTGGCACAAACGGGGAATGCCCTCTGATTGATTTTTGAATCAACTATTGCTGCATAACAAAGTGGCCCAAAATGTAGTATTTGGAAACAGACACTTTTTATTACTTTCATGATTCTAGGGAGTCAGGATTAGAGTCAGGGCTCCCCTGGTGGCTGCTCCATCCTATGTGGTGGCATCAGTGGTCCACAAGTTGTCCTCATATGTGGTAGCTGTGTGGGTCTGGAGGTCTAAGGCATTTTCACTCACATACCAGGTATGTCTGGAAGCTGCACTCAGCTGGACCCTGTTCCTACTCTAGGAAGCCTGAGGACCTCCTTCCTGGGATCTCTCAAGCAGAGCAGCTGGACTTCATATAAGGCAGCCCAGGGCTTTGAGAGACAAGTCTCTTAAAGGCCAGGCCAAGAATGGGAATAGCACCATTTCTGCTCTACTCCATTGTCAAAGTGATTGTAGATCAGCAAGATTCACAGAAAGAAAACTAGACTCGACTGCTTGATGAGAAGAGGGGCCAAGAATTTTAACCACACAACCAGGGACAATTTTTTTGGTTGTTATTGTGCCTAAGTAGCACTGGTAGGTGGCATTATCTTTTGATGATAGCAGAAATGCTAGGGTCAGACTGCCTGTTTTCAAATCCAGGCCCTCCAACTTTAGCTGTGGGACTTTGTAAACTTTTTGGAAATCAATTTTATGGAGGTACACTTGATATGAAGTGAAATGTACTCAACTGATTGTTCATTTCTGTGTGTCTTGATGAATTTATGTTGTTGTTCTTAGGTGCTACTGAGTCAGTACCTGACTCATAGCGGCCCTAGGTACAACAAGCGAAATATTTTGTCAGCATTTCTCTGCTGTTCATAGGGTTTTCAATGGCAGATTGATTTTTGGGAGTAGATTGCCAGGTCCTTCTCCCAACCCTACAACACCTGGTGTTCCCAGGCGGTCTTTCATCCAAGTACTAACCAGGGCCGACCCTGCTTAGCTTCCAAGATCTGATAGGATTAGATGCTACAATGCTACAGCTGCAGGCTAATGAACTTATATGCCTAAGCACTAATTCGATCAAGATGAAGAATATTTCCACCCCCCTGCTGATTATAGATATTTTAGATAAATTGAATCACGCAATATGAGGCTTTTTGTAACTTGCTCCTTCACTTTTAGCATATCTTCAGGTTGTGTCTTCCCTGTAGAAATTTTCAGCACTACATTCCTTTTTGTGGCTAAATAATATTCTATTGTATAGATATAACACTTTTTGTTTATTTATTCATCTGTTGATGGACATTTGAGTTGTTTCCATCTTTTTGGTTATTGAGTAGCGCTGCTGTGAACCTGCGTGTGCAAACTTTTGTTTCAACATTATTTAACTTCTTTTGGCCATATATCCAGGAGCAGAATTTCTGGGTCATATAAGAATTCTATGCAGCTTGGATTTAGGTCTGTTGATAGAGCGCTGCTCTGCAGTCTCTGAGGTCCTGGGTTTGAATCCCAGCACCACAAAAATGGGAGAAGGACATGGCAATCCACTCCTGAGGCAATCTCAAAACAATCAGCCAGTGAAAACCCTATGAGGGTTGTTGTGAATCAAACCCGTCTCAACAGCACCTAACAACAACAACGTAAGAATTCTATATTTAACTTAATGTGGACCAGTGAAATCTTTCCCATAATAGATGCACCATTTTACATTTCCACCAGCAATGGGCAAGGATTCCAATTTCTTGACATCCTCATCAACTCCTCTTAATATCTCTCTCTTTGTCTCTCTCCCTCCCTCCCCTCTTCTCTTTTCTTTTTTCTTTTTCTTTTCTTTTCTTTTCTTTTTTCTTTTTTCTTTCTTTCTTTTTTTTTTTTTTGTGTGTGTGTGTGTGTTGGGGATTGTACTCAGGCCCAGCACATGTTAGCAAAAGCTCTACCACTGAGCTACAACCTCAGTTCTTTTTCATTTTTCTGTTAATTGAATGAAAACCTTAGGAAATTTAAATGAAACTAAAAGCTATGTATATGGTACTGTGATAAATTTAAATTATTAAAATAAAACCACAAGGTGATATTAGTAATAAGCATAAGGCTGAGAGAAAACAGAATGTGGATACTGGCAGAGCCTTACCAGGTATTTTAATTTCCTACTGCTTCCATAACAAACTTAAAGGCTTGAACCAAACTTATTCTCCTATAGTTCTTGAGGTTGCAAATCCACAATGGGTCATGCTGAGCTAAAATCAAGATGCCAGCAAGGCTGTGTTCCTTTTGGCAGGGGGCTCTAGGGAGAATCTATTTCCTTGCTTTTTCTGGCTTCTAGAGGTTGCCAACGTTCCTTGGCTTGTAACCCTTTCCTCCACACTCAATGCATGGCATATTCTCTCCTCTCTGACGTCTGTTTCTATCCTTATTTCTCCACTCTCTGACTTTGATCCTCCTGCCTCCCTTTTATAAGGACTATGTGCCTACATTGTGTTCATGCAAAGAATCATCCAGGATAGCATCCCACCTCAGAATCCTTAACTTCATTTCATTTGTAAATTCCCTTTTGCCTTGTCAGGTAACATAATCAGTTCCAGGACTGGATACAGATATCTTTGGACAGAGCTTATTCAGCTACCACTATTGTAGACTCCAATCATATCTACTCAATGCCTGCAGCAGTACCACTGTGGCATCCAATCCCGTCAGATCTCCGAAGCTAAGCAGGGCTGGGCCTGGTTAGTACTTGAATGGGAGACCCTCTGGGAACACCAGATACTGTAGGCTTGGGAGAAGGACCTGGCAACCCACTCCCAAAAAACAATCAGCCATTGAAAACTCTTTGAATAGCAGAGAAGCACTGACAATACTATTTTGCCTATTGTATGTAGGGTCACTAGGAGTCAGACACTGACTCCGTGGCATCTAACAACAACAACAATCACACTCAAGGAGAAGAAACCAGAAAGGGCCCTGTCAATTAGAAAGCGGTAAAGTGACTTAGCAAAGAGCTAAACTTCCCAAGACTCACTTTTTTTTTCAAGTGAAAATGGTAAACATGTTGTTTATTGTACATTTTGAAGAGGGGACAAAATGAGAGAAAATGTTTTCCTGTGCTACTCAAATTTCCATCAAGCACCCTTAGTGCCCTTAGGAGAATGCATGGAAGACTCATGTCTGCAAATTTGGGGCATGACATTTCTTTGAAGTCCATGTTTCCTCTGAGAAATTCCTGTGAAATATATATTGTATTTAATAATAGATATGCATTTGTTGTAATACATAAATAGCATTGTAAATGTCTTACCAGCAGGAACAAGAAATTGATGCTCTTTATTCTTTAATCTTGTATACCCCCATCACAACGGATTATCTCGGTTTGAGAAACATCCTTAAGTAAAAGAAAGCATGCTATAAACTATAATGAGCAATGAAAAGTCATATTATTAGATTTAACATCAAATATTGAAAACATCACTTAGGTATTAGCTTCCTGTAGTGAACTTATAGAGAGAAACAAAAGGCATTTTTTTTTATAAAGCTAAACAAAGTAAAATTTTGAAAAGTATATCTGATTCCTAGAATTTATCTTCTATTAATATAGAATGAGTACAGCTCTGCAGTTTCTGAGGTCCCGAGTTCGATTCCCAGCACCACAAATATGGGAGAAAGATATGGCAATGCACTCCTGTGGCAATCCCAAAATAATCAGCCATTGAAAACCCTATTAATTTCACTATGAGTCGGAGACAACTTGATGGCACCTAACAACAACAATATAGCATGATCTGGTTTTCAGACTGTGGTGCTGTAAGTGTTTTAGTCTGACTGACTGTCAGGGGAGGTGGGAGGCTTATTATCAAGGAGAAATGGGTAAAGAGAAATAAAAGTCAATGTATGTGAGTATGGGAGACATTGGGTTCTCTATCACTGTATCATAAGCTTCTGAAACATCATTCTTTGAGGTTTCCCTTCTTTAAAAATATATGCAGCCATAGAAAGCATTACTTTTGCTGGGCGCGGTGGCACAGGCCTGTAATCCCAGCGGCTCAGGAGGTGGAGGCAGGAGGATAACAAATTGGAGACCAGAGGCAGCCTGTGAGGCAGCCTGTGTAACTTAGCGAGACCCTGTTTCCAAAAGCAAAAAAAAAAAAAAAAAAAAAAGGCCTGGGTTTGCAGCTCAGTGGTCCAGCACTTGAAAAACATGTAAGTGCAAAGCCCTGAGTTGAACACCCGGTACGGGGGGCGGGGGGAAGAGAAAGAAAGAAAGAAAGCATTACTTTCCTCATCCAGATCAACATCGTCTTTAGAAATTCCAGCCCCATCATTTTTATTCGCTGTGTTTATTTGTTTATTTTTGCAATGCTAAGGATTGAACCCAGGGCCCTATGCATGCTGAGTGAATGCTCTGCCACTGAGATGCAGCCTCAGCCCGTCATCATTTCTAAAGCCATGAGACCAATATTCACAGTAGCACTGTGAAAACAGGATCTGGGTGCACAGGACCTACTACATAATGACAAGGTACTAGATCATTAGGAATGGGGGAGACCCTTCTAGACATTTGTGGAAGATTTGTGGTATATTTCCTTCCCTCAGCACATAAAATGGCATTGGATTTGTTCATCCATTAGTTAAGAAAACAAGCAAAAAGGAGCCAATCTCATAAGGGGCCCCAGAAATAACTTCCATGATTAATAATTTGGGAGGACTATCTCATCTACCTTACATGTTCTTTTTAATCTTACCCATTTCTATTAAACAGTGTACTAAGGACTTTGGACATGGCCCCTTTTCCAGAAATCCTTAAAGAAAATCACCCTCCTCTCCCCCAGCAACTGTATAGATGCCCTAAGAAAATCACCTGAACACATACAAATGCTGGAGCTATGTTATAATTATACATTTTATTGAGGAACTTATCATCTAATTCTGGCAACAGATGAGCTAAATATTGCTCAAAATTGTGTTGTGGTTAGGGTTTCGGTGGCTGAAAGGTTGAAGTCTAATGAAGATTCATTCTTGGAGGGAAGGAGGAGCCTGGGCATAGCCACGTGCAGAGAATCCCCAAAGGGACAGCATGAAAACGAGCATTCATGAAGGCTGATGGTGAATCTGCAGCATAAAGCGAGTGGACACAGGCCTTTGTGAGTTCATGTGATTGAACAGCTTCAGGGCAGAGGAACCAGGTCTTGAGTAAGAGGCAAAGACTGCTTAAGAAGGTAAAAAATGATGCCGTTTAAAGCACAATTTTAAAAGTAACATTCCCGCTAAATAACTCTGATTATTTTTCAAAACAGGAAGGATGCTGCCTATTTTTATTCCCACATCATATAAAAAGTTAAATCACAATTCTTTCACTTTCTACCCTCTAATATTATCATTTGCTTTTGCTTCTTTTTGGAGAAACAAACAAGTCCTACAATGCAGTGACCTCCCTTCTGACTCAAACTCTGTTCTTTTTGTTTTGTTTTGCTTTGCTTTGTTTTTGTTGAGGCAGGGTCTCAGTATGTAATTCAGCCTGGCCTTGAACTCATCATGTAGCCCAGGCCAGGCTTGAACTCAAGATTCCCCTGACTCTGCCTTCCAAGTGCTGGGATGAATGTGTGTGCCACCACACCCTGCCAAAAACTCTGCTCTCAAGCGCAGTAAATCTATCCACTGTTTGTCCTGCAACAACCTGACTTGTAGTCTGTTTGAACTTCTTAGTCCTGAAATAACTCTGGCTCTTAATTTGAATCTTCTTCCTCTTGTACTTGTTCTCAGTGAGTTTTGGGGAGGCTTGCGTTCGGTTCAGTAGGCACAGCACAATTCTCACAAACTGGTAACTCCTTTGAGATTTGACTCAAACAAACTTCCATTATTCATACATCAGATTGCTTCTAGGGGTATGACACTTTGGACGTGATGGGAAGGCCAAGTGAAAAATATTTAGCAGTCTCACATGACAGGGCCACTTGGACAAAAGGACTTTCTCCATGTGACTTCACACAATGGGGAATCATGACCTTTTTCTCACCCTGTAGGTGGCAGGAGGCCAGAGCAAACCTTAGAACCTACCCTTTGCAGGATTCTGGAAATCTTTTCAGTTCTAGTATATGTAGTTTTTTATACTACAATGTAAATTAGCATTCAGAAGAATTTAATTATTTTTTCATGGATTAAAACTAGGTAGGCCCCTAAAATTATTTTCAAGAGCATTTCCTTATTATAGGCTAAATATGTCATTCATTGTTGTTGTTGTTAGATGCCGTCGAGTAGAGTCCGACTCATAGCGACCCTATGTACAAGCAGATCGAAACACTTGCCAATTCTGTGCCAGGCAAACGATCTTATTTATGTTTAAGCCCATTGTTGCAGACAATAATGTAATAAGTAATAAGTAATATCATTCATTACTAATATTTTATTTGCTTATGCAACACACTGTCCTATATGGGATATACGACATATAAAAGGCATATAAAAAAAGCCATAAGAATGAAAAAAAACATGAAAGTGAATTTAAATTTATTGTTCATTTAAGTCAATGATGTTTTTTCCAGAAAACATTCATTTAAGTGAATGTTGTCCTTCCAAAGAACAAGCTGGTAATATTTAAAATTTGGCAATATTAATGATAGGAGAAGGACCTGGCAGCCCACTCCCCTCCCTGCCCCAAAAAACAGCCTGCCATTGAAAACCCCATGAATAGCAAGTTGGGTGCCCTTGAGTCTTGTTGGACTCGTAGTGACCCTCATAGTGTTTTCAATGACCTGTTGTTTCGGGATTGCCCTGAGAGTGGATTGCATCGACCTTCTCCCATTTTTGTACTGCTGGGAATCAAACTTGGGACTTCAGAGACCACAGAGCAGCGCTTACCAACTGAGCTAAACCCCAGCCCCACATGAATAGCAGAGAAGCAGTAATAATACTGTTTCGCCTATTGTACTCAGGGTCGCTATGAGTCAGATACTGACTTGATGGCATCTAACAACAACAATGAATTCTTATAATCAGGGTCAATCCGATCTTCGTCATTCATCACTCTTCAGCCATGAGCATCTTTCAGCCCCTTGATTATATCATTCTCTCTCTAGCCTAGAGTTTCTGGTTAGGGG
This sequence comes from Pedetes capensis, assembly GCA_007922755.1. Taxonomy (NCBI): domain Eukaryota; kingdom Metazoa; phylum Chordata; class Mammalia; order Rodentia; family Pedetidae; genus Pedetes; species Pedetes capensis. The sequence goes on along the minus strand of VMDO01030095.1, from coordinate 5,299 downwards.
TATTTTTCCATCTGCCCTTTCTCTTTTTTCTTTCCAACTCCCTGAGAGCTACTTTTGCTTTATATGTCAATATGTGCATCATCTTCCTTAATGAGCTATACATGGGTTTCATTAACTGGACTTAACCTGTCACTATCACTCAATTCCCCAGGGTTTTAAAGTGTAATTGTCTATTGATGACTGGTCCTATTTTTTTTTTTTTTTCAGTATTTGGAGGCTGAACCCAGGGCCTCATGCATACTTTGCAAGTGCTCTATCACTGAGCTGCACCCCCAGGCCCTTTTTAATTTTTTATCTTAAGACAGGGTCTCACTAAGGTATTCAGGCTGCTCCTGGCCTAGAACTTGTGATTCTCCTGCCTCTGCCTGCCAAGTTGCTGGGATTACAGGTGTGCACCCCTGCTCCCAGCAATGACTGATCCTGTTCTGTTTCTTCCTAGCAAGTGTTTGGTTAAGTATTCACTCTATTTTGGGAACTTCTCTAAGCACTTTATGTATATTAACCCAGTTAACTTTTATAATTATTTATGAGCTAGATACTCTGACCATTTTTAGAGATAAGAAAATAGAAGCACAGAAAGGTTAAGCACCTAGATCACAGTCCCGCAGCAAGCTAGTGCCTTCTGACTTAAGAGCGGCACCCTTAAGTGCTAGCCAATGCTGCCTTACCTTTCATGAGATAGCAGGCCATTTTCCTGAACAAGAAATACTTTTGGTCAGTAAGGAAGCATGACCAGGAACAACTTGGCATGCTAAAAGACATCAATCAATCAATCAATCAATAAGTAAAATTCTATTGTTGGAACCATCCAAGTGAAAATCTATATAGAATTAAATTCTCATAGGATAATACTTGTTAGGTTTAGGGGCTGTCGAGTCAGTGTCTCTTAGTGACCCTATGTACAACAGACAAAACATTATTGTCAGGGCTTCTCTGCTATTCATAGGGTTTTCAATGGAGGATTGATTTTTGGGAGTGGGTTGCTGGGTCTTTCTCCCAGGATAATGCTGTTGTTGTTAGGTGCCGTCGAGTCGGTATCCGACTCATAGCAACCCTCTGTATAACAGGGGAAACACTATTGTCAGTGCTTCTCCGCTGTTCATAGGGTTTTCAATGGCAAATTGATTTTTGGGAGGGGGTTGCCAGGTCCTTCTCCCAAGCCTACAGCTTCTGGTGTTCCCAGGCGGTCTCCCATCCGGGTACTAACCAGGCCTGACCCTGCTTAGCTTCCGAGATCTGACGGGATCGGATGCCACAGGGCTACCGCTCCAGGCCCAGGATAATGCTAGTATATCCAAATTCTTATAAGACAGATGGATGAGCTCCCTCACTTTGCACAACAGACATACTTCATGGTTTGATGAATTGAATCATATTTTAATGTAAAGATTTAAAGTAAGCTTATGATATTTGCAGTATAAAGTAATTAAAATAAATAATAACTTCCTTACTTGTTTGTTTTATAATTTTGGATATTTGAATATAGAGTTTTATTAAAGGGTTGTACAAACATTGGGTTTATAACCAAATAATTGCTTCTGTCATTCTGCTACATCTTGCTATGTCTAGCTTTGAGTGACTTCCTTCTGCTCTTGGGGCAAGGGAAATTCATATAGAAGCATTGTTTCTTTTTCATAGACTTTTTTATCAATAAATTTTAATGTACAACTTAATGGGTCTCATTATGACATCTCCATATACACATTTCATTGTCTGTTGCTCATGTTAACTTACCCCTCACCCTCTGATGACCTTCCTCCCTCACCCCCCCTCCACCAATCCTCTCCTTTCTACTGGCATGTCTTTTTTTGTGAATCAATCTATCTATCTATCTATCTATCTATCTATCTATCTATCTATCTATCTCCCGATTTTTCCATAAGACAATATATGGGATATTTTTTTCTCCCATTACCCTGTCTCCTTGCCCCCTCCTCCTTTCTTTAGTTCATTATCTTTCCCTACTTAGGTCCTGTCTACTTTCATGATCTATATGTTTCAATAATGACTATATATTGAAGTCTAACATCCACATATGACAGAAAAAATGAGATGTTTATCTTTCTGAGTCTGGCTTAATTCACTTAAAATGATGATCTCTAGTTCCATTCATTTTCCAGATAGTGCCTACTTTTGTCCTTCTTTATGGTTGAATAAAATTCCACGGTGTGGCTACCAAAATTTCCTTATCCACTCATTTGTCAATAGACACCTAGGTTGATTCCATATCTTGGCTATTGTGAATAATGCCACAATAAACATGGATGAGTATCTCTATGGTATGTTGATTTATATTTCTTCAGATTTATACCCAGGAGTGGGATAGCTGGGTCATATGGTAGTTCTATTTTTAGTTTTTGAGGTACCTCCACACTGATTTCCATAGTGGCTGCACCAACATGCATTCCCACCAACAGTGTATAAGGGTTCCTTTCTCCCTGCATCCTCACCAGCATTTGTTGTTTGTTTTGTTGATGGTAATCATTCTGACTGGAGTGAGATGGGATCTCAATATAGTTTTGATTTGCATTTCACTGATGGCTAAGGATGCTGAATATTTTTTTCATAGGATAGTTGGCCATTTTTATCTCTTATTTTGAGAAGTCTGTTCAGTTCTTTTGCCCATTGTTTGAGTGGATACTTTGCTATTTGGTGTTTAATTCTTTTAGTTCTTTGTGTATTCTAGATATTAATCCCCTGTCTGATGTATAGCTGGCAAAGATTTTCTCCCATTCTGTAGGTTGTCTCTTCACTTTGATAACTATGTCCTTTACTATGCAAAAGCTTTTTAATCTCATGTAATCCCATTTGTCAATTCTTGCTATTGTTTCCTGTGCTTTTGGCTTCCTATTCAAAGTCCTTGCCTATGCCTATGTCTTGAAGTGTTTCCCTTATGTTTTCCTCTAGCAGTTTCAAAGTTTCAGGTTTTCCATTAAGGTCTTTAATCCATTTTGAACTGATTTTTGTACAAGGTGTGAGAGAGGAATCTAATTTCAGTTGTCTGCATGAGGATATCTAGTTCTCCCAGCACCAAATATCAGATGGCTGTAGCTGCATGGGTTTATTTCTGATTGGTCTACATGTCTGTTTTTGTGCCAATACCATGCAATTTTTGTTAATATGGCTCTGTAGTATAACTTGAAATCAGGAATTGTGATGCCGCCCTATATTGTTCTTTCTGCTCAGGATCACTTTAGTGATTAGGGGTATTTTGTGTTTCCAAATGACTTTTTGGATTGTTTTATCTACTTCTGTGAGGAATATTATTGTGACTTTGATGGATATTACGTTGAATCTGTATATTGCTTTTGGTAAGGCAGCCATTTTCACAATATTAATTCTTCCAATCCATGAATGTGGGAGATCTTTCCACCTTCTGGTGTCTTCTTTAATCTTTTTTTAGTGTCTTAAGGTTTTCATTATAGAGATCTTTCACCTCCTTGGTTAGGTTTATCCCAGATATTTTATTTCTTTTGAAGTATTGTGAATGGGATTGTTTTCCTGGTTTCTTTTTCTGCCTGCTTGTTATTGGTGTAAAGAAAAGCTACTGATTTTTCTATGTTAATTTTGTATCCTGCTAGTTTGCTGAAAGTTTATCAGCTCTAAGAGTTTTCTGGTGGAATCTTTTGAGTGTGTAAAGTATACGATCATGTTGTCTGCAAATAGGGATAATTTCACTTCTTCCTTTCCTATTTGAATCCCTTTTATTTCTTTCTCTTGTCTTATTGCTGTGGTTAGTAGTTTAATTACCACATTGAATAGCAGTGGACACCCTTATTCCTAATCTAAGGGAAAATGCTGTCAGTTTTTCCCCATTTAGTATGATGTTGGTGGTGAGTTTTTCAGATATTGTCTTTATCATATTCAGATGTGCTCCTTCAATTCCTACTTTCTTCAAGGCTTTTGTCAGAAAATGATGTTGGATTTTGTCAAAGGCTTTTTCTGCATCTATTGATAGGCTCATGTGCGTTCTGTTTCTGAGTCTACTTATATGTTCTATTATGTTTATTGTCTTGCATATGGAGATCCAGCTGTGAAAACAGATCAAATCTCAGCCCTCATGAATTTTACCTTCTAGTGAGAAAGATAGATATTGAACAAATAAAAAGAATTTTCAGAACATATAGTCAGTTACCTCAACATATTATATTCTTTGGCCACTGTTCTATTTTTTGAATATTTATTTTATTTATTTATTTTTTGCAGTACTAGGGGGTTGAACCCAGGGCCTTGAACATGCTAGGTAAGAACTCTACCACTGAGCTGTACCCTTAGTTCCTTCTTAAAAAGTTTTCTATTTTGAGACAAGGTATCACCAAATTGCACAGGCTGCCTCTGTCTTCAAACTATTATCCTCCTGCCTCTACCTCTTGTGTGCCCAGATTACAGGCATGTGCCAAGTCAGCTTCCCCAATGTTTTACAGGCCTTTTTAGTCAATATAATTTCTCTGTGTGTGCATGCTTATACATGAAATACTTATTTGATTCTATTTGTTCCCCGATTCTGTTTCTCTATCTCTGTCTGCATTCTTGATTACTTTAGCTTGAGAGTAAAACATCTGATATAAAAACTCTCCCAAACAATCTTTGTATGAAATGGTTTGACTATCTTTAGTCTGTGTTCTTCAGTATGTTTGAGAATCAGTCTAAGTCCCATGAAAACTCTCTGTTGGGTTTTGTTTGGAATTGCATTGAGTTTCTAGATCAATCTGAAAAGAAACAACATCTCAGTGGTAATAAGTCTTCTCATGCATAAATATGGCAAATTTCTCTGCTCTTAAGGTCTTCTTTGATGCCTTTTGTTATGATTTTATAATTTTCTGCATAAGCACTGAGATTTTTTGAACATATTTTATTAGGTTTATTCTTTAGAATTTTTACTTCTATTGTTGATGCTATTTATGTTAAACCTATATTTTCTAATTGTTTATTTCTGCTTTGTAGGAGCTCCAAACATTATATATATATATATATATATTGATTTTATAACTATCAACTAAGTTTTCTGAACTTAAATATTCAGTCTGATACTTTTTTTTTTTTTTCTCCTTTACTGGGGGTTGAACCCATGGCCTTGAGCTTGCATGTTCTACAAGTGCTGGACCACTGTGCTGCACCCTCAGCCCTTTTTTTTTTTTTTTTTTTTTTTTTTTTTTTTTTTTTTTTTTTTTTTTTTTTTTTTTTTTTTTTTTTTTTTTTTTTTTTTTTTTTTTTTTTTTTTTTTTTTTTTTTTTTTTTTTTTTTTTTTTTTTTTTTTTTTTTTTTTTTTTTTTTTTTTTTTTTTTTTTTTTTTTTTTTT
>VMDO01030094.1:0-21762 GCA_007922755.1 Pedetes capensis | reverse complement strand
TTCATTGTGGACTGTGTATTTGTGAATTCACTTGCTAAAATATATTTGTATTCTCGAAATCAATACTTGTGACACTATTGTGGTCATTGGCACCACATGTGCACAGCAATGAGAAGTCTGAATCACGTGATACCCAGGTTCCCGTCTGAGGTCAAATGAGGTTATATTCTATCTTCTTGCTTCATCTCTCTTACAAATGTCCTCTTGGTGGTGTACTTGGTGCCACATTTTGGCAGTGATTTGCTATTTTATGTGATTTCTCCGTTTGTTTGAGATCCTCTCAAGCACGGTAATGCAGTGCCAGTGAGTATTCCCAAGGATAGAAATCTGTGATGTACCTTATGGAGAAAATGCATGTGACAGATGAGCTTCCTTCGGGCTTGAGTTATGATGCCCTTGGCTGGGAAGTCAGTGTTAATGAGTCAACAATGCAGGGCACACAAAAAAGGAAGAGGAGGTTCGCCTATCTGTGGGTGAGGCCATTCTGGAGAGTGGTCGTAATACACACAGTGTGTGATAACTGGAAAAGATGGGAGAGCAGCTGAATTTGTATATTCAGGAGATGATGAATTTTTAAAAAGCTTAGTGGAGGGTGTGGTTGTGAACCTGACGCCAAAGAAACTTGTAGTCATGTTATCCAGGGCCTGGAAAATGCTAAGCCCTTCCCAGCTGGTGTTTTATCATAAATACATTCTCTTTGTGTTAGGTACTGTTGAGTCACATCCAACTCATAGCACCCTCAGGGTTCTCAATGGCTGATTGTTTATTGAGATCGCTTTAGAAGTGGATTGCCACGTCCTTTTCCCATTTTTGCAGTGCTGGGGATCAAACTTGGATCCTCAGAGAGTGCAGAGCAGCACTCAACTCACTGAGCTAAACCCCAGCCCCAAATACATTCTACATGTAACCAGTTCTTTGTACGAAATTTATATTATATAATATGTCTTTACATAGGAATCCACACATTAAACAAAGATGATGAAAATGTTGTGATCAGAGGCTCAGGGGAACTTAACTCTGGAATTCCACCTGAGCAATGGCTCAGTATTTGTTAATTCAGCATTTATGAAACTTTACAGGTATAACTACTATAAAGAGCAAGAAATGACTACATATGTGTGTATGTACATATATTATATATATTTATGTATATGTGTGTATATATATATATATGGGCTGGGGTTTAGCATAGTTGGTAGAGTGCTACTCTGTGCTCTCTGAGGCCCTGTGTTTGATCCCCAGCACTGCAAAAATGGGAGAAGGACCTGGCAGCCCACTCCCCAAACAATCAGCCATTGAAAATCCTATGACTAGCAGAGAAGCACTGACATCGTGTTGGGCATGGCACAGTGGTGGGGAGTGTTTCCTTCTGTTGTACACAGGGTTACCTTGAGTTGGACTTGACTCGAAGGCACCTAACAACAACAACATACATATTTTCATATATATACATAAAATACACTTATACTTCAAATTGAAATATATGTCCTAATTACTTCTACATAATACATATTTTAACTTAAGTGATGATATTTCCCCCATCACCTTATCAGTGCTACCTCCCAGTCAAAGTTCTGCCCTTTATGTCTCTCAGACTTAGCTGCTTTGCTAGGAGCTGGGCTCTATGGCTATAGCCATGTGAGTTTCAGCATGCATACTCACAAAGGCAGAGAGGGGAACAGGGTGCTCCCTGGGGAGAAGCAATCACAGACATTATGCTGCTCTTTTCCCCAGAGCCATCCTTTCCTGCCCACTGTGATTGACGGCGTGCTGCTGCCAAAGACACCCGAAGAGATTCTGGCTGAGAAGAATTTCAGTACAGTTCCCTACATGATAGGAATCAACAAGCAAGAGTTTGGCTGGCTCCTTCCAATCGTGAGTGTGTACTGGCCTCTTAGAGAGATGTCCCTGCAGCCCCCAGTGTCCCTCTGACCTCTGTCCCCATGAATTCTTTCTTCCTCAAGCAACGACAGCTGCCCTCATTCTCACAAGTGGACACCTCCATAGAAATATTCTGCAAGGTGGTCCCCCTGTCCCCTAGATGGTGCAGTGCTGGGAACCCCTCTCCCCAAACACTATTATCTACACATTCACGAATCCTGAATTATTCATGCTTGGAGGGCCTATAAGACAGAATAACTGTGAACTAGAAAAACCCAGAATTCCCAGAAAGGGGAGGAAGCTGGGGCTCAGGAGAGTCAGGCTGGGCCACCTGATTCTGGGTGTGTATGACCTGTGCCCTCTGTCACTGATTCATCTGTATCAGCACTACCCTGGCCTGAATGTTCCCTCACTGCTTAGAGGACCATTGTGTCACCAGCCTGTCCCCAGCTGTACTACCCTGGCATCCAGTCTCATCAGATCTCAGAAGTTAAGAAGAGTCTGGTAGCCTGGTTAGTACTTGGAGGGGAGACTGCCTAGGAATACCAAGCTATAGGCTTGGGAGAAGGACCCAGGAGCCCACTCCAAAAACAATCAGCTATCCCAAACCGTATGAATAGCAGGGAAGTATTGATAATAGTGCCAGGGATGGCACAGTGTCAGGTAGTGTTTCATCTGTTGTACATAGGGTTGCTATGAGTTGGAACCTGACTAAAATGTACCTAACAACAACAACAATGTGTGTGTGTGTGTGTGTGTGTGTGTCCTCTTAGTGTTCTTTGAGTTTCTGGATATATGTCCATTTGTTTCACTGATTTATTTTCAAATTATGAAAGACCCATGCCCATCAAGGACTAATAACACACCTTCACTCTTGCATTGGTTTGGTTGATTTTCCTATTTGGTTCTTTCTGTTAAATCCTGAGGATTCACAAATGCTTTAACTTTTTTTTCTTTTTTAAACAGATGATGGGGTATCCACTCTCTGCTGGCAAACTGGACCAGAACACAGCAACATCACTTCTGAGGAGGTCCAGCCCCTATCTTGTAAGAATCTAGGGAAATACAGGAATTGATAAAGAAACAAAGAAGGCTGGAGGCTTGCCCCAAATCACAGACCAGTTCAATGGCAGCAAAAAGACTGTGATCTGGGCTTCTGCCACGTTTTTTCCCTTTCCTAATTCCCCACCCCAGAAGGAATTTGCGCAGGGTTTATGATATTCACAATCAATGAAATGTTGTCAACCAGCCAGAGAGAGCACATTTCTCACCGGGTGGGGGTGGTCCCTTCTTTTCTTTCTTTCTTTTCTTTTCTTCTTTTTTTTTTTTTTTTTGAAGTATTAGGGGGTTGATCCTAGGGCCTTGTGCATGCATGCTAGGCGTGTGCTCTACTACTAAGCCACACACCCAGCCCCCTCAACCTTTTGAAATTTTGAAACATGGTCTTGCTAAATTGAGCAGGCTGCCTCTGGCATTGAATATGCAATCCTCCTGCTTCTGCCTCTCAAGTCTCAGGGATTACAGGTGTGCACCACAGTGCCTGGCTAAATGGTGCCCAGCTAACTGGGGTGCTAGGGTTTGAACCCAGCCCCTCACACATGATAGGCGAGCACTCTACCACTGAGCCACCTCCAGCTCCTATCTTCATCCATTTCAGAACATCTCTGAGGATATGATTCTACCAGCCATTCAAAAGTATTTAGGAGGGACAGAGGACCCTGTCAAAAAGAGAGACCGGTTTGTGGACTTGATGGGAGATGTGCTATTTGCTGTCCCATCTGTGATTGTGGCCCGCTATCACAGAGGTGAGTGCCAGAGGTGACTCCCAGAGGTTGGATTGGAGAGGGGCAGCAATTCACCAACTAGACCTCTGACCTGTCCATCTCCAATGTCTGTGGTTGGGTCATTCCCATCTTGGTGTACACTGGTGTGAGCATGCTGAGGGCCAGGCTGGGGTCTATCACAGGACTGTCCAACATTGACCAGGCCTGTGTGTGGGGTTTGAGGTTAAGGATGTATGAGCTCGTCCTAGAGTAACTGTTCCCTTCTGATTGCCATTTAGAGAGCCTCGTCCGACCTTTCTTTTTCTACTAGGCCTCAAATCAATTTCTACTAGGCAGCCAAATCAATGGCTGATTGATTTTGGGGAGTGGGTTACTGGGTCCATCTCTCAAGCCTACAGCACCTGGTATTCCCAGGTGGTCTCCCATCCAAGTACTAACCAGGCCAGACCCTGTTTAGCTTCTGAGATCAGATGGGATTGCAAGCCATAGTGATATGGTTGCAGGATTTATTGCATGTATGGGCTTGTAAATCTCTCCCCACCTTCAGGTTGCCTCTTAGTACCTTGTACTTAGTCTGCAAGCCACAAAGTCACTGTGGTCCAGACTGCTCTCTCTAAAATGCTGGAAGGGTTATAAAGCCCAGCACTTCATAAGCACAATATGATATAAACTAGCTGCAGTAGTTCCTCTTCCACTAGTTCACTTTTCACAGTTGCAGCTACTTGCCAGCAACTATAGGTTAGAACAAAGAGAAGGGTGAATATTCCGTAATAAGATATTCACCAGGGTTAGAGAAAGCACACAGTCATGTAACTTTCTAAAATTGAATATTAGCAAATTACTTTTGGAAAGGTTATGGGGTCACAAAGTGATGTTACAGCTTATAAACACAAAGTAGAATAATCATATCAAACTGATTATCATATCCATCTACTCAAATACTTAATTTTCCTTGAGGTGCTGGAGATTGATCCCAGGGCTTCACACATACCATGCAAGGACTCTACCACTGAACTGCATCTCCTGCCTTACTGAACATTTTTGTAGTGAGAACACTTGAAATTTCCTCATTTAGCAGTTTTTAAATGGGCAATACTCTATTGTCAACTAGATTACCCACGCTGTGCAATAGAACTCAAATTCTTCCCATCTCATATCAAGTGCCCTTTTACTACTATCCCCCTTTTATCCTCACCCACAGCCTCTGTAACTCTTTGACTCTTTGCTTTTATGAGTTCTGTTGTTTCAGATGCCACATTAAGTAGTAAGATGTGGTATTTTCTTTCTAGCTGATTTATTTCACTTCGCATAATGTTCATTGTTTCCACACATATTGTCACAAATGACAGCAGTTCTTACTTTTAAAGGATAAGTAGTATTCCATTGTGTATATATACCACATTTTCTTTATGCATTCAGCTGTTGATGGACACAGGGCAATTCCATAACTTGGCGTTTGTGAATAGTGCTGCAATGAGCCTGGGGGTGCAGGCATCATTTCAAACCTTTTAGGTAAATGCCCAGAAGTGGGACTGCTGGGTCACATGGTAAATCTAGTTTTAATTTGTTTGAGTCATCTTCATCATGTTTTACATTCACACCAGTGATGTAAAAGGGTTCCATTTTCTCCTCATCCTTTCCAACATTTGTTATTTTTCATTCTTTTTTGATAAAATCCATTCAGTTTCCACCTGTCTGTTGTTTATTTGTATATCTTCTTTTGAGAAATGTCTATCTAGGTTATTCATTTTTGATTGGTATTTTTGTTTTCATGCTATTGAGTTTGTTGAGTTCTTCATATACTTTGTATATTCACCCCTTTATTGCATGTTGGTGGTGGTGTTAGGTGCCCTGGAGTTGGTATCCAACTCATAGTGACCCTACATACAACAGGTAAAGCAGTATTGTCAGTGCTTCTCTGCTATTCATAGGGTTTTCAATGGCTGATTGATTTTGGGGAGTGGGTTGCTGGGTCTGTCTCTCAAGCCTACAGCACCTGGTGTTCCCAGGTGGTCTCCCATCCAAGTACTAACCAGGCCAGACCCTGCTTAGCTTCTGAGATCGGATGGGATTGCAAGCCATAGTGATATGGTTGCAGGATTTATTGCATGTATGGGCTTGTAAATCTCTCCCCACCTCCCGGTTGCCCCTGCACAGTATTAACCGATTCCTTGCTAAGAAGAAGGTTCTGAGCTTGATGCTATCACATTTCTTTATTTTTAATTGTGTTGTCTGCCCTCTTGGAGCCAAATCCAGAATCACTGCCTAGAGTAATGTCATCTAGCTTTTCCTCTTCATTTTCTTCTAGTAGTTTTAGAGTTTCTAATCCTGCATGAACATCTTTAATTAATTTTTTAAGTTTTTTTGTATGTAGTGTGAGATAAGGGCACAGTTTCATACTTCTGCATGTGGAATTCTAGTTTTTAAACCATCATTTATTGAAGAGAATATCTTTTACCCATTGTATATTGGCAAGTTTGTCAAAAATCAATTGACTTTACATGACTTCATTTCTGGGTTCTCTATTCTGTGCCATTCATCAATGTATCTACTTTTTTTTTCAAATATCAATTTGAAATCCAATTAATTACTATGATTTATTACTACAGTTGGAAATCAGGTAGCGTCATACCTCTAGTTGGTTTTTTTTTGCTCAAGATTGACTTAATTCAGTTTATTTTTTGTGTGGTTTCATATGAAGTTTAGGATTGATTTTTCTATTTCTATCAAGAATGACATTGGAATTTTGATAGAGATTCTAATGAACCAGCAGATCATTTTGGATAGTATGCACATTTTAACAATTTCAATTCTTTTAAACCATTAACATGGGATATCCTTCCATATATTTTCTTCTTTAAATTGTTTCATCAATGTCTTGCAGTTTTTAGTGTACAAGAAATATGCTGTTTGGTTAAATTTATTCCTGTGCAGTTTGCTTTTTTTCTCTAGCTACCATAGATGAGATTGTTCTGATTTCTTTTTTGGATAGTTAATTACTGTTGTTGTTGTTGTTGTTGAGTTGTTGAGGTGTTGAGTTGTTCAGTTGAATTGTTGAGTTGTTGAGTTGAGTTGAGTTATTGTTGTTGAGTCCAACTCATAGGGACCCTCATAGGATTTTCATGGCTGAATGCTTCGGGATTGCTATGGGACTGGATTGCCACGTCCTTCTCCCATTTTTTGTGATGCTGGAGATTGAACCTGGGTCCTCAAAGAGTGCAGTGTGGCACTCTATAAATTGAGTTAAACCCCAGTTCTAGTTCATTGCTAATATACAGAAATGCTACTGATTTTTGTGTGTTGATTTTGCATCCTGCAATTTCGTTATATTTGTTTATTATTTCTAACCACTAGAGGGGCATTCTGTAGGGTTGTCTATAAGATCATAACATTCACAAAGTGACTATTTTATACTTGCCTTTTGTGTTTATATGTCTTTTATCTTTTTTTCTTTTGCCTAATTGCTCTGGCAAGGATTTTCAGCACTACGTTGAATAGATGCAGTGAGAGTTCTCAACCTTGTCTGGTTTCTAATTTCATAGGAAAGCCTTCTAGTTTTTCACTTCTGAGCATAATGCTAACTACGGATTCTCATATATGACCTTTATTGTGTTGAGATGTTTTCTTTCTAACCCTAATTTGGTGAAATATTTTTAATCATGAAAAGAAAGTGGATTTTATTACATGCTTTTTCTACATCTAGTGAGATAAGCACATGCCTTTTGTCTTTTAGTCTATAATGGTATGGATGATGTTTGTTAATTTGTGCATGTTAATCCATTTTTTTCATTGTAAGGATAAAATCCTTTTAAATTATGGTGGATAATCCTTGAACAATACATTTACTAGTATTTTGTGAGTGGTTTTGCTTGTATGCTAATGAAGGGTATTGGTATAATTTTCTTTTCTTGTAATATCTTATTTTAGTAAGTATCTAGGTAAAGTTGTCCTTATAAAAAGAATTTGGAAGTATTCCATCTTTGACTTTTTTGGAATCAATTGAGAAGGATTAATATTATTTCTTTAAATGTCCAGTATTATTAGTCAGTAAAACCATCAGGTCCTAAGCTTTTCTTTGGTGGGAACCTTTTTATCACTAGTTCCATCTCCTTCCTCATTATTGGTCTGTTCAAATTATTTATTCTTGATTCAGTCCTGGTAGGTAGTACTGGGTGGGGAATTTATCCTTTTTCGTATAGGTTATCCAATCTGTGTGCATATTATTGTTCATAGTAGTGGTCCTAGGAGCTTTTGTATTTGGGGGGCATCAGGTGTGATGTCTCCTTTTTCCTTTCTAATTTTATCTCTTTGAATCTTCTGACTTTTTTTGGTTAGTCTAACCACAGATTACCCTGTTTTGTTTGTCTTTTCAACAAACCACTCTTGGTTTTGTTGGTATTTTGTACCATTTAAATAGTCTCTAGGGGCTGGGATTTAGCTCAGTGGGTAGAGCGCTGCGCTGCAGTTTCTGAGGTCCCGAGTTCAATTCCCAGCACCGCAAAAATGGGAGAAGGACCTGGCAATCCACTCCCAAGGCAATCCCGAAACAGTCAGCCATTGAAAACCCTATGAGGGTCGCTATGAGTCAGATACCGACTCGATGGCACCTAACAACAATAACAATAAATAGTCTCTAATTCATTTCTGATCTTTATTATTTTCTTCTTCCTGTTAACTTTAGGCTTAGTTTGTTCCTCTAGTTTCTTCAGATGGAACGTTAGGTTTTTTATTTGAGATATTTCTTCTTTTTGCATGGATATTTTTATTGCTGTAAACTTTCCTCTTGGAACTGCTTTTCCTATATCTCATTAAGGTTGGTATGTGCTTTTATTTTTATTTGTCCCAACGTATTTTCAATTTTCCATTTTAATTTCTTCATTGGTTTTCTAGTTGTTCTGGAACATGTTTAATTTCCATGAACTTGTTCATTTTCCAAGATTCCTCCTTTTATTGATTTCTAGTTTCTTTCCATTGTAGTCACAAAACATATTTGCTATAATTTTAGTTTAAATGACCTAAAGCTTGTTTTGTGCCCTAACATGTGATCTGTTCTGTAGAATGTTCTGTGGGTACTTGAAAAGAATGTGTGTTCTGCTGGTATTGGATATAATATTCTGGATATTACTGCCCAATGTGTTGTTGAAGTCCAGTATTTTCTTATGAATTTTCAGTCTGGTGATATGTCCATTATCGAAAGTGGAGATATTGTATTTGCCTCCTATTATTCTATTCCCATCTTTCTCTCCTGCCAGATCCTTTAACTAATTTGTTTTATATATTAAGGTGTCCTGATGTTGGGTGTATATATAATTGTTACATCTTCTAGATGAATTAGCCCCTTTATCAATATATAATCTGTCTCTTTTTACAGATTAAAGTCTACTGTCTGATATAACTACACAGCTATATCTTTTTCTTTTGGTTCCCACATGTTTATATTACCTATTTCCATCCCTTTACTTGCCGTCTATGTATGTATTTAAAAATGAGGTGAGCCTCTTGTATGAGGCCTTGTAGGCAGCATATATAGCTGGGTCTTTTTTGTTTGCTTTTATTCCTTCAGCCATTCTGTTCTGTTATTGGAGAACTCAAAGTGTTTATGTTGAAGATAATTATTGACAGGCAAGGGCTTAATAATGCCATTTTGTTACCTATATTCTGGTTGTTTTGTAAACACTTTGTTTCTTCTTCTCTTGTTTTCACCTGTGGTTTGATGGTTTTCCATAGTGGTATGTTTTAAGTCCTTTTTATTTTGATTTTGGGCTTCTACTAAAGATTTTTGCTTGCTGTTTCCATAAGGCCTAATATTATGTGTTACACTTATGACAGCCTATTTTAAGCTGGTAACAATTTAACTTTGACTGTATATAACAACTCTGGTCTTCTACCAACCCCTCACACACATTTTATGTTTGATGTCAGAATTTATATTACTTTGTAATGACAATTTGTTCTAGCTGTAGTTGGTGATTTATTTTAGCTATACTTGTTAGTAATAATTTTGTTTTATAACCCTTTTACTGGGGATAACATTGCCTTACGTATTATCATTGCAGTCTACAATATTTTGAATATGGCTCTGTTTTATTTATATCATTGGCTTTTGTCCTTTCATATATTTCATGTTATTTATTAATATCTTTCTGGTTCTGTTTAAAGAACTATCTTTCAAAATTTCTGTGTACACATAGAGGTTATGAATTCCAACAGCTTTTAATTGTCAGGGAGAATTGTTATTTTTTTCCTTTCTGAAAGATAGCTTCATCCCATACAGTATTCTAGGTTGGCAGTCTTTTATTTTTCTCTCCCTTCAGTATATTTAATATACACTTCTACTTTCTCCTGGCCTGCAAAAGTTTTACCAAGAAATCTTTCCATAGTCACACTGGCACACCTTTGGGTGTAGCATCTCTTATCTGTTGATGCTCTTAGAAGTTTTTCTTTGAGTTTTGGTAGATTATTTTATCCCTTGGATGAAATTAATTAGAGACCTCTGCACTTCCTATACTTAAGATTTGGCATGTATCCCAAATTAGATAAATTTTTAGCCCTAATTTCTTGCAATACACTTTCTAGTCTCCTTCCCCTTTCTTCTCCTGCAACTTCTATTATGCAAATGTTTGGCCTCTTGATGGTGCCTTATTATCTTTGCTTCTTTTGTTGTTTCTAATTGCTATTTCCCAAATCTATGCCCTATTTCCCTTTGAAGCTTTGTATTGCATGTATGTGAATTTTATAAATCTCACTGCTATTAGGCAAAATTTATAATACATAGCGAGAGTAGTATACTGTCTAAAATAAGTTCTCTCATTGACAAAAGTTCTCTGTGGTATATGGGATCAGAGTTCCTTTCTAAAATAATTGAGTGGCAGAGGATGGTTAAACTGTCCTTCCAAGTAACTCTGCTTGCCTTTGAAGCAGCTACTTAATAAATGGATTAGAGAATCACAGAAGGATTGCTTCTTTCTAATAACCTTCTTGATGAACCACGGATGCAGTGATCCAGGCTACTGAGGGGGATTAAGAAATTATTCTTCTTCCTCACGTTGGAATGACACATCCTGTTAAACACTTTTGTGGATGGAAATCTAATGATGTGAAGCAATTACATCCTATTGCCAAATGACACATAATATCCCAATTTTATATACATAAAAAGAATTTGTGCTAAAATATTAATGATTTCCTTGAGTAATAAGATTATGAATACTGTTTATCTTTCCTTTTGTCTGCATTTTTCAGTATTTTTCCTATATCTATGGGGAAAAGCCTGCAGCGGTAGCCCTGTGGCGTCCGATCCCGTCAGATCTCAGAAGCTAGGGTCAGGCCTGGTTAGTACCTGGATGGGAGACCGCCTGGGAGCAGCAGAAGCTGTAGGCTTGGGAGAAGGACCTGGCAAAACCCTCCCAAAAATCAATCTGCCATTGAAAACCCTATGAACAGCAGAGAAGCACTAACAATAGTGTTTCCCCTGTTGTACAGAGGGTCGCTATGAGTCGGATACCTACTTGATGGCACCTAACAACAACAACAACAACAACAACATGGGGAAAAAGTTATAAAATTTCCCTACCAATCTGATATAGGACCCGACCTTTTCCTTCTTTGGGTCATTCCTCTGTGGACATTATGACCAATACAGCTTGCTGTGGTCCCCAGGCTGGGGGACCATGGATTAGTCCTTATGAAGCAGGTATTACTAGCTCCAATGATCCAATCAGGAGGAAATGGGGCATCTTCTTGGGGCTTGCAGAGGATGGCTTGTGTGGTGAGAAAGTAAGGCAGAGGAGAGGAAGAGAAAAGTCAGGAAGAGGAAAACTTACCTTACCTTGCCCTGCGATGTTTGTTTGTTTGTTTGTTTGTTTGTTTGTTTTGCCATCACCTCATCTCCCTAAGGCTTTAAAATTCCAAGGGGCTATGCAGGAGGCAGGATAGGTGAAGTGACTAAAGAATAAATCCTAAGTTTTGTGGTTTATTGAAACACAAGAGACAGATTGTTCCATCTCTGCATGTATTTATATTTAAATTATCCTCATTTGCAGACAAGTAGGTTGCATTTGCTTCACTCTTCTCTTTTGGGTGAGAAAAGCACAGAATGTTCAACACTAAGCTGAATAGAAGATTATCTATTCACTTGTAGATACTGTTGAAATGAATGAGCACTACTGTGTTACCACTGAAACACATCCAGTACATTAACCATGTGCCTTGTCCCCATTCATTCTCTCATGCAATAAACATCTGGCTTCAATCCTAATTCCACTTCAACTGGCTGTGCAGCCCCAAGGAAGTCCCTGAGCATTCCTGAAACTCTCATTTCTTTCTTGTGCTGATATCCAGGGGTTTTCTGCACAGGCAGAGACCTTGACACCACCCACGTGTGTGTCTGGTAACATGAACTGTGCATGAATCCATGTCTTCTCAGATGCTGGAGCCACCGCATACATGTATGAGTTTCAGTATCACCCAAGCTTCTCATCAGATCTGAAACCCATGATGGTGATTGGAGACCATGGGGATGAGCTCTTCTCGGTGTTTGGTGCCCCATTCATAAAAGGTAATGGCTCTTTGTTGGCTTGTTGTCAGGTGCTGTTGAGTCAGTGTCTGACTCATAGCAACCCTATGTACAACAGATGAAACACCGTTGTCATGCTTCTCTGCTATTCATGGGGTTTTCAATGGCTGATTGATTTTTGGGAGTGGGTTGCTGGGTCCTTCTCCCAAGCCTACAGCACCTGGTGTTCCCAGGTGGTCTCCCATCCAAGTACTAACCAGGCCTGACCCAGCTTAGCTTCTGAGATCTGACGGGATTGGATGTCACAGTGGTAAAGCTGCAGGCCTTTTCTGGCTATGAGCCTAGTATTAGGAGGCCTGGGTTGCAGTCCTGCTTTGGGGGCCTTGAGCAAGCCTCTTCTTCTCTCCTGGGCTTAGTTTACCGATTTGCTGTAACAGGGCTGAGTTGCATTGGGCGGTTCTCAACCTTTCTCCTGCTCTAAAACAGATGAAGAAGGATGAGTGCTCATGTACCCCCAGCCACAGTCCCTCTCAGGATCCCGACCTGTGACATCAGTAAGATAGGTGCCAGCTCACCTGAAGGGCCTTGTTTGAGGACAGGCATGACACTGTTTGATTTCCCACTCACAAGAGCCCATCAAGATGGGAGGAAGGGGATGGGGAGAGCTGCTTCTACCCTTGCATTGTGTCTACGTGTATACATCTGTCTCTACCTATATATCTAAAGTGCATATAATATGTTCAATAGTAATTTTAAAAAACGTTCACAAATGTCTTCAATGCCTATCTCTCAGCAGTTGCCTAAGATTCACGACTCACTGCATGACTATTCATGACCCAGGGGCATCTTCCAGTTTGGTGCCTCCTTCGGACTTTTGCAATTCTGATACATATCAGACACTATGAAAATGTGGGGTTTTGCAGGAGATGGAGCAAAGACCCAGGGGTCACCAACCCTGAGAGACAAGGGAAACCCTGGGTTGTAGCATTTGGATCCCAAGGCGGGAAGGGCAGTCAGGTAGGCATGGAAGACAAAGGCAGACAGCTGATAGATGGACTGTATGCCCATTGCTGAGTCTTAGACCAGCTATTCTCAAAATCAAAGTGCACAACAACTCAACAACATCTTATGAAAATGCAGATTTTGACACCATAGGTATAAGTAAAGGCCATGCCTCTGCATTTCGAAGAAACTGCCAAGCGATGGTACTGCTGCTGTCCAATACATCAGTAGCAAAAAAATTTTTTTTTCTTCCCCACAGAGGGTGCCTCAAAGGAAGAGATCAACCTCAGCAAGATGGTGATGAAATTCTGGGCCAACTTTGCTCGGAATGGGTAAGGCTGGTGGCAACAATGGAGCATGGTTGGTAGCTGAGGTGGGGTGTGGGAGGGCATTCCTACTGGTAAGGGGTGGCCTCTAAAGTTTAAGTCACCAAAGCTCTAATCCTGTGATCACAGTGCTCTAAACACGAGTGCTTTCCAAAAACAGTCTTCCATGGAAGACTGAGAGCTGTCTCTGAAAGTGTATGGCCTCGTGGCAGAGATAAGCCAAGGGATACCTCCAAATCTCAAATGTATGGACCACAGAGCAGTGAGGCAATATTTTAATTTTGCTTCTGTTCCCAGGAACCCCAATGGGGAAAGTCTGCCTAATTGGCCAGCATATGACCAGAAGAAAGGGTATCTGCAGATCAGAGCTACCCCCCAGGAAGCGCAGGGGCTGAAAGATGAGGAAGTGGATTTCTGGACCCAGAAACCCAAAGGCCAAGGAAGCAGTGGAGAAGCCACCCCAGAGGGACACAGTGAGAGCAGTGAATTGGGAGGGGCAGCCAGCTTTGGGAGCCTGGGGACAGTGATATTCCACAAAAAGTATTTGTAGACAAAAGAACCTTCTTATGGCTGAGGTTGGAGAACTGTGTTGTGGGATGTGGAAAGGCAAGAAAGGGGTAATGTTTGTCCTTGCAGCCTCAATTTGTGAAAAATAATGGTTTTTAAAAATACCAAATCTGTTGTCTGTATCTTTGACTCAAAACAAGTCCATCATTCTCAGAGTTGTTGTTGTTAGGTGCCATTGAGTCGGGTCCAACTCATAGCAAGCCACATAGGGTTTTCAAGGGCTGATTGTGTTGGGATTGCATTGGGAGTGGATTGCCAGCCACATCCTTCTCCCCTCAGAGAATGCAGAGTAGTGTTCTCCCCACTGAGCTAAACCCCAGCCCCTTCCTCAGAGAGGGAAGTATAAAAAAGAGTTACCATAAGAAGATGCTTCTTCAGGAGGTGGCTTAGTGAGTGAAAATCTTGAAATCTATGGAGGGGTAGGATGTGAATGTTGGCCCCCCTTCCACCTACACATTGAAGGTATCATCAGACATGCGAGGAGAATAACTAGAAATTTATTTAAGTGCTAAAGCTCAGGCAGGTTAGTGTGACAGCATAAATCTCTGAGGACCACAGATTCAAGGGGGAGTTTGTACTTGTTATGATTTGAATATCAAATGTTCCTCCAAAGCCCATACGTTCAACATTTGGTCCCTAGCTGGTGGCACTATTTGGGAAAGTTCTAGAAACCTCAGGTGGTAAGACATGGAAGGAGGCAAGTCTTTGGCTCCCATCATTCTCTCTGCTTCCTATCTACTGTGATGTGAATACCTCTCCTTCATCACACACTCCTGCCATCATGATGTTCTGCCCAGGTACATGGGGCCAAGCAACTCTGGACTGAACCATCTGAAACTGTGAGCCAAAATAAACCCATCCTCCCCAAAGTTGTCTAAGTCAGGTACTTTAGTCACAGTGACACAAAAGTAACTAATACAACACCCAACACATACTCTTCTTCATGGACACATGTGAGGTGTCCATGAGTAAGACTGAAGGCACGTAGCAAGACTGGAGAAAGTTTGTGTCTAGGGGTATAGGTACAAAGTAGTACACAGACCATTTTTTATGAAGAAAAAAAAAGCAATATCGGGGAAAGAGCAATAAATCTTATCTCCCTAGGGACTCTATAAAAGACTTGATGAAGCTAAGGAAAAAGAAAGTTGTAAAGTTCCATATTCCTTAGTGGAGGACATGGAAAATCTCCTGGGGCAAGGTTATAGAGATTTTTTTTTCTGCTGGATAGTGGCAGGATCACTGAGAAGGCCCCATCTCTGAGACTGTGGAACACAGGGTCCCCTTAAGGTGAGACTAGATCAAGACTAGAAAAACCACTGCTGGGTGATACCACTGAGTCAGCAAATACTGGGTACCAAGTAACAGAAACCTATTGCTGGTGGCAAGTGAGAGTGTGGAGAAAGACTTTCTCTGAAGCACAGGTGCATGAGGTGGGCATAACATGACAAAAAACAGCATCAAATATGAGAGATAATAATCTAAAATACACTGTTTCAAGGTTTTAAAACTTTGTGTAATTGGTATTATATTGTTTGAAGATAAAATGTGATCAAAGATGAGATACTGAATACCCAGAAGAAACGCTGAAGATATTTTCCCCTAGAACCCACATATGAAAGAAAATATGTAAAAATTGTCTTTCTGCATCTGGCTTATTTCACTTACCATGATGATCTCCAGTTTCATCCATTTTCCAGCACAGGACATGATTTCTTTCTTCTTTGTGGCTGAAGAATACTCCATCGTGTATATATGTAATATTCTTTTCTCTTTTATCTTCTGTTGATGGAGACATAGATTGACTCCACAGCCTGACTATTGTGAATAATGCTCCAATAAACATGGGTACGCAGGTATCTCTTATGTATGCTGACTTCATTTCTTTCAGGTATATACTCAGGTGCCTACAGCCATACCACTGTGGCATCTGGTCCCATCAGATCTCAGAAGCTAAGCAGGGTCAGGCCTGGTTAGCACTTGGATGGGAGACTTCCAGGGAACACCAAGTGCTATAGGTTTGGGAGAAGGACCTGGCAACCCACTCCCAAAAAATAATCAGCCATGGAAAACCCTATAAATAGCAGAGAAGCAGTAACAATACTGTTTCACCTATTGTATATAGGGTTTCTATGAGTCAGACGCCAACTTGACGGCACTTAAAAACAACAACATATACTCAGGTGAGGTATACTTGGATCATGGATTAGTTCTATTTTTAGTTATTGAGGATCCTCTATGCCAGGTGTTCCTAACCCAATTAGGAATGAGGCCACACAACTGGAGGTGAATGAGCAAAGCTGCATCGGTATTTACAGATAATATAATACATTTGAATCATCCTGAAATTATCCCCTGGTTAGTGAAAAAATTGTCTTTCATTAAACCAGTCCCTAGGACCAAAAAGGTTGGAGACCATTGATCTATACTATTTTCCATAGTGTCTGTACTAATTTGCATTAGCATGAATATTGCTTAAGTTTTCCATTTTCTCTGCGTACTCACCAACACTTATTATTTTTCATATTCTTGGTAATAGCCATTCTGACAGGATAAGATGGAATATCAATGTGTTGTGATTGCATTTCCCTGAAGTGCATAGATGTTGAACATTTTTCATATATTTATTGGCCATTTGTACTTCTTCTTTTGAGAAGTGCCTGTGTAGACCATTTGCCCATTTACTGATTGTATTACTTGTTCTTTTGTTGTTAATTTCTTTTTCTTTTCCCTCCAGTACTTGGGGGTTGAACCCAGGGCCTCAAAATACTTTGCAAGGGCTCTACCACTGGACTGCACTCCCAGCCGACTTTTAATTTTTTTTTTATCTTGAGACAGGGTATGTAGGTTATGGCTGGTCTCAAACTTGCAATCCTCCTGCCTGCACCTCCTGAGTTGCTGGGAGTACAGGTATGAGACCATACCCAGCTATTGTTAACTTTTTTGAGATCTTTACATTTTCTTGTATTAGTCAGAATTTCCATTACTATGACAAATACTTAAGAGAAACCACCCAAAGGAGGAAAAGATTTGTTTTTGCTCATGGTTTCAGACGTTTCAGCCCTCCATAGTGGGGAGGTCATGGCAGAGCAGAGAAGCTCACGTCATGGTGGCCAGGAAGCAGAGTGAGAAAGAGTGACTATGCTAGTGGACTCTCTCCTTTTTCCCCTTTTATTCCATGTGAGCCTCTACCCTATCGGGTGGTGCTGCCCATATTCAGTATTTGTCTTCCCTCTTAGTTAATCATTTCTGGAAACACTCTTACAGAAGTGTGCTATACTAATCATACAGGCCCTACTCAATACAAGTTGACAGCCAAGATTAACCATCATAAGCCTGCCTCTTGTTAACTTGACACCCAAACACATCTCCTTAAACCATATCATTCCACTCCTGACCCCTAAAAGACCCATCTCCATCTCATGATGCCAAATATATTCCATCCATCTCCAAAAGTCTCCTTAGTTTAGACAGATATAATACTCCAAAGGTCTAAGTTCCAAGTCTCCTCTGAGACTCAAGACAAACTCTTAACTGTGAGCCCCTGTAAAATAAAAAACAAGTTATATATTTCCATGTTATAATGGTACAGAGTGCACATTCCAATTTCAAAATGGTGGAATGTGGGCATAGAAAGGAGGGATGTAACCAGAGGAAGACCAAAACCCAGCAGAGCAAACATTAAATCCTGTAGATTCATATCTGGCATCTATGATGTGGGGTAATGCTGTAAGCTCCAATAAGCTTGGGCAGCACCACCCCTTATTGCCTTGCTGGGTGCAACCCAAATGGCCTTTCTCTTATCTCTCTTAGGCTGGTTCTGCTGACTGACTGAAGTTTTTCTCTGTATATGCTCCACATTTCTGGCATTTCTAACTTCCTAGGATCTCTACTGCATCATTGGCTTCATCCTCACAGTTTCATGTACCACCTACCTTCTCTGGGATTGCCTGTAGGTATTCTGACCCTCCCCTACATTGCCTTACCTCCAAAGTCTTCCTTTGACATTTGGGTGAAAGCCTCCACAAACCAGTAACTCATTCTGCAGGCATCTTGAGGACAATGCCAAAGTCTGCCTCTAGCTAAAGGACTAGGCAGGTCCCTTTGGACCATAGCTGCAGCTGCCTCTAAGTGCCTGGATGGATGGCTGAATGTGGAAAAACACCTTCCTGGGGCGGGGGGCTGTGTGATCAGGGCAATCTAGAGTTCTCCTTTCAAAGTAAAGTATTTCAAATGCATTAACACCTTTATACTCCTGGGCCTTTGATGGGTTGGGTCTAGCCAGTCACTAAGATACCCTCAAACCATCTTTCTTCCTGACCTGATACAAATTACTTGGCTTTTTGTACTGGCTCTAACCTTTTCAGCAGCTACATGTTCCTTGGCCCTAAAATTAAACAGGCTTTTCTGACCAAGCTGCACATTTTCAAATCCTTTTGCACTGCTTTTATTCTTAATTCTGACTATAAACCTGGCTGAAAGAAGCTAGTAATAACCATGCCATAGCCTGAATGCTACACTGCCTTGAAATTTCTATCACCAGATTAATTAGTCCTTCACTTTTAAGGTCAGTCTTAAAGTCCAGTGCATAGACAAACTATGTTGATGTTGTTAGGTGCCGTCAAGTCGTGTCTGACTCATAGCGACCCTTATAGGGTTTTCAATGGCTGATTGTTTCGGGATTGCCTCGGGAGTGGGTTGTCACATCCTTCTCCCATTTTTGTGGTGCTGGGAATCGAACTTGGGACCTCAGAGACTGCAGAGCAGTGCTCTACCAACTGAACTAAATCCCAGCCCTGGACAAACCATAGACAAGTTTTTTCTAACCAGAATGTAGCAAAAATGGTTTTTAGTCCAATTTTCAATATAGTTCCCATTCTCTTCTGAAACCTCATGAGCAGTCTTTGCTCTCCATTTTCCTGTCAGTATTCTGTTCTTCTGAGCTCCCACCAGAATCACCTGTTAAGCTCTGCTTACAGCATTCTAGAGCTTCTCTAGTCCCTATCTCCAAAGTTTTTCAAATCTCTCCCACAATCCATTTCCAATGACTTCTGGAGCATGTAGTCAGTTATAGTCTGAGCAATGGCCCCCAATCTTAGCACCAATTTTTTTGTTAGACTTTTCATTGCTGTGACAAATATCTGATAAAAATAACTTAAAAGAGAAGTTTTTTTTTGTTTGTTTTTTTTTTGTTTTTTTTTTTTTTATCATGGTTTCTGACCATCATAGTGGGCAGGGTATGGTGGAAGAGAGCAGCTCATATCATGGTCACCAGGAAGGAGAGTGAGAGAATGCCTATACTAGTCAATGGACTTCTCCTTTTCCCCTTTTATTCCATCTTTGTCCCCCACCTATGGGATACTGCTACCCACATTTATGGAAAGTCTTCCCCTCCTAGTTAATTCTCTCTGGAAATGCCCTCAGAGACACACTCAGAGGTATGCTTTACTAATCTCTTGTTGTTGTTGTTGTTGTTGTTGTTGTTGCTGTGGCCAGGTGCCATCAAGTCAGGTCTGACTCACAGCAACTCTATGTACAACAGAATGAAACACTTCCCAACACTGTACCAGGCACACAATCTTTTTTATGCTTAAGCCCATTGTTGCAATGACTGTATCAATCCATCTCATTTTAGTGCCTTCCAAACTAAGGGCTCATATTCTGAAAGTTTTCAATGGCTAATTGTTTTGGGAGTGGGTTGCCATGTCCTTCTCCCTAGTCTGTCTTAGTCTGGAAGCTCAGCTGAAACCTGTCCTCCATGGATGCCTCTGCTGGTGTCTGTAATACCAGTGACATAGCTTTCAGCATCACAGTAACATGCAAACCCCCACAGTATGGCAAACTGATAGACAAGTGAGGGTTACTAACCTCCTAGGAAGTTCTTAATCCAATCAAGTTGATAATAAAGATTATCCACCATGATTCTGGATATTAGTTCTTTGTCAGATAAATGGCTGGCAAATATTTTCTCCCATTATGTAGGATGTCTCTTTGCTGTGTTGATAGTTTCCTTAGGTTTTCAGAAGTTTTTTCATTTAATGTGATACTATATGTCAATTCTTGCTTTCATTTCCTGAGGCATTGGAGTCCTACTCAGAAAATCACTATGTACCAATATCTTGAAGTGTTTTCCCTGTAGTTTCAGGTTTCAGGCTTTACATCAAGGTTGTGGGGTTTTTTGTTTTTGTTTTCCATTCGAAGTCGATTTGGGAACAGAATGAGAAAGACATCTTGTTTTAATCTTCTACGTACAGATATCTAGTTTCTCTAGCACTAGTTCTTGAAAACTAACAAGTTTTTTTTTTAACATATGTTTTCAGTACATTCATCAAGAATCAATTGGCTGTAGATGCCTGGATTTGTTTCTGGGTTTGTCTCTATTTAGTGCACTAGTCTATGTGTCTGTTTCAATACCAATACCATGTAGTGGCTCTGTAGAATATTTTGAAATCAGGTATTGTGATGCCTCCAGTATTCTTCCTTTTACTCAGGATTACTTTGGCTATTCAGGGTCTTGTGTTTCCGTATAAATTTTAGGATTATTTTTTTCTAGTTCTGTGAAGAATGTTGCTGGTATTTTGATGTGGATTGCATTGTATCTGTACTTTATTCTCAGTTGTTGTTATTGTTGTTTGGTGCCATTGAGTCGGTATCCGACTCATAGTGATCCTGTGTACAACAGGCGAAACACTATTGTCAATGCTTCTCTGTTGTTCATAGGACTTTCAATGGCAGGTTGATTTTTGGGAGTGGGTTGCTGGGTCCGTCTCCCAAGCCGATAGCACCTGGTTCCCAGGCGGTCTCCCATGCAAGTACTAACCAGGCCCGACCCTGCTTAGCTTCCAAGATCTGATGGGATTGGATGCCACAGGGCTATGGCTGCAGGCTATTCTCAGTAGTATTACCATTTTAAAGATATTACTTTTCCCTATCTTTGAATGTGAGTGCCTGTAGCTGTACGACTGTGGCATCTGATCCCGTCAGATCTCAGAAGTAAAGCAAGGTTGCGCCTGGTTAGTACTTCAGTGGGAGACCACTGGGAACATCAGTTGCTGTAGGCTTGGGAGAAGGACCCGGCAACCCACTTCCAAAAAGCAATCTGCCATTGAAAACCCTATAAATAGCAGAGAAGCACTGACAACAGTGTTTCATCTGTTGTACACAGGGTCAGTATGAGTTGGACACTGACTCCATGGCACCTAACGGCAAGAGCAACAACATGAATGTGATCTTTGCATTTTCTAGTGTATTCTTCAATTTCTTTCTTCAGTGTTTTGTGATTTTCATTGCAAAAGTCTTTTATCTGCTTGGTGATATCTATTTCTATGTATTTTATATTTTTGATTAGGATTGTTTTCTTCAGTTATTTCTCAGTGAATTTATTATTAATGTATTGAAAAGTTGGCATTTTTTGGATGTTAATTTAAAAAAAAGACATCTGCATAATAAGACAATAGTGGGGACAAAATAGAATCATGAAAAATATCCTAAATTGTAACATAGCAAGCAAACAGGATGAAAGAAACAAGGAACACATGAACAAGTAGAAATATACTCCTAAAATTGAATACACTCATATTAATTATTCCATCAAACAAAACTGATTTAAGTCCATCAATTAAAAGAGATTTTCAGATTGGTTTAAAAAGCAAGACTCAACTAAATGCTGTATAGTGAGGAATTTGACTTT
>VMDO01030093.1:0-21768 GCA_007922755.1 Pedetes capensis | reverse complement strand
ATCATTGCCTCCTGCTCTGGAGAGTTAATGTAATGAGATTTAAATTCTCAAGTGCCCCCCATACCTTGCCTTCCAGCAGGTTTCACAGGGCACCTCCCTCCCCTCCTTCATCTCACTAACACCTTCTCCTTGTTCTAAAGTTAGGCCAGCATCCTTGCTTGGATGAGACACTCTCCTAGATCCCTTTCATTTCACTATTCCTCTCCCAGGCTCCCCGAGGCCACTGTTGTTGTTGGTGTTAGGTGCCGTCGAGTTGGTATCTGACTCATAGTGACCCTCTGTACAACAGGGGAAACACTGTTGTCAGTGCTTCTCTGCTGTGCATAGGGTTTTCAATGGCAGGTTGATTTTTGGGAGGGGATTGCCAGGTCCTTCTCCCAAGCCTACAGCTTCTGGTGTTCCCAGGCGGTCTACCATCCAGGTACTAACCAGGCCCAACCCTGCTTAGCTTCCTAGATCTGATGGGATCGGATGCCACAGGGCTATGGCTGCAGGCCACTAGTCTTAGAGAAATTGTTACAGTTAAGCCATGCCATTGGTTTACATGTCTGTCTCCTTCTCCAGGTAGAAGACAGAATGGGACCATGCTTAGGGGAAACTTCTATCCTCAGTGTTTAATAGATAATTATCAAATGGATAAATGAAATCTATTTACTGAGAACTTACTATGTGCCGATGACTGTAATAGGCTCTGGGGACACCAAGACCTTGTCCCTCTGAAGATTATAATCTAGTGGAGAGGTACACACTAGGCTAATAGTCACACATATCTCTATAGGATCTTGAACTGGTGAGCATTTTGTAGGAAAAGAACAGGATGTTAGGGGACTACACGATAAGAGGACCTAGAGATTGGACTAGCAGGACTTTTATCTGAGGAAAAACAGAGGGGGAGGGCTGAAGTGCTTTCAGGCAAGAAAACCGGAGTGGGCTGAGTGAATAAATAAGTGAATGAGTAGAGAGGGGGAGGGAATTAGCTGCCTGGTCACCGTGGGCAAGGGGTTCTGCGGGTTTAGCCTTTCCTGTGCCCCTTCTTGAGAAAACAGTACCCTGGTTTTCTTTCTCTGTCCCTTCCTCTCCACTCTTCTCTTGTCCCTTCCTTCCTCCTTCCCTTCCTTCCTTTCTCTCTCTCTCTCTTTCTTTCTTTCTTTCATGTTTCTTTCTCTCTTTCTCCAAGTCTCCCTTATTCTCCTCCTGCCCTACTTCTCTAACAATGAGCACTTGGTCTGGCCTAATCTAATTTTTTTTTTTCTCAGTACAGAAAAGTCAACCCAGAGCCTCACGAATCTTTTGCAAGCACTCCACTACTGAGCTGCACCCTCAGCCCATTTTTTACTCTTTTTTCTTGCAACAGGGTCTTGCAAAACTATGCAGGCTGATTTGGGCCTTGAACTTGAGATCCTCCAGCCTCTGCCTCCAAGTCACTGGGATAACAAGTATGTGCCACCCTGCCCAGCCTATAGGTATGGCTCTAAAGTTAAATAACTTTCCTATCTTCTTATTTAGTTTAAGCTAGTTTGCAAAGGGCTT
Organism: Pedetes capensis; assembly: GCA_007922755.1. Lineage (NCBI taxonomy): Eukaryota > Metazoa > Chordata > Mammalia > Rodentia > Pedetidae > Pedetes > Pedetes capensis. The sequence goes on along the minus strand of VMDO01030093.1, from coordinate 20,238 downwards.
CAGTTACTTGTAACTAAAAATGTCTTCATTAACATAACCGTTTTGAGCCGCATGCAGTAGTGCACGCCTGTCATCCCAGCGGCTCAGGAGGCTGAGGCAGGAGGATTGCAAGTTCGAGACCAGAGGCAGTCTGTGTAATTTAGTGAGACCCTGTCTCAAAAAAAAAAAAAAAAAAAAAAAAGCAAAAAGTGGGCTGGAGGTGCAGGTCAATGGTCCAGCACTTGCAAAGCATGCAAGTAGGAGGCCCTGGGTTCACCTCCCAGTACTTAAAAAAAAAAAAAAAAAACCCAAAAAACAATCCATAACCGTTTCGACTAACGTTATTCATTTGCTAAGTCTAAGAAGGTGGGGGAGGCCAGCTAAAGGGGTTTCCTAGGATCGTTTATCCAGGGGGAGAGGCACCCAACACATTGAGATTTCCTGCACCAGAAGGGAGCATACTCCACAGCCTTTTCTCCAGAGCCCCAAACCCTTGCGTCTGCGCCAGTGTTTGGGTGTCTAGCAACGGGTGCACTGCGGGAAGGCAGGAGGACGCTATAAACAGGAAGCTTCCCGGGACACAGCAGGGCAGGGAGGCCCAGGTACCCGAGGTGCTGAGGAGCCACGTGTTGCCTGCGCATTGAAGAAATGTGGAAAACCCCGGTTTGAGAGCGGAGAGCGGGCAGCAGAGCTGGCTTTGGCTGGCCCGTGAACAGTGCACGCGCAGGGCCAGCGAGCAGAGACTACCAATGGGCTTCTGGGCTCAGCCACGCCGGCGGGTCCCAGCTGCCACCTAGCGCCAGATGTCGGCGTGGGCAAGTTGTTTCCTGGCCGTTTCCAGCTGGAACGGCTTCCGAGGGCCGATTTAGGGAGAACAGCGCCGGCTCATTATCTCGATCTTCGCTTTCAGGAAGAGCTTTACAGCCAGGCTTTCAATATGTTCTCTAAATTAGCTTATTATACACCCAGTCCCAGAGCCACATGACTGGATGGGGAAAGCGGAGAGTCACCCCGCCACGTTAGATGTGCACCTTGTTCCAATCCTCTCGAGGGCCGTGAACTTTATAGACTTACTAGGTGGGTAGATATTTTCAAGGCTATTTAGAAAGCTATTTCAATCCTGTAATGGTCCTACTTGGGATTCAGGGTGGGAAATAGGTAGCGCCCTCGGAAGGGATGAGGGGAGAACTGAATTGAGAGACAAAGGGGTGAGAAGGGACCAAAGAGAGCAGTCAAGGACAGGGTCGTGACAGTAGGAAGCTGCTGCCAGCCCTAGCCTGATAAGAGGCGAGGAGAGGTGCGGGCAGCAGAGAGCCGCGTGGGGTGCTCTGGCCCGGGGCCCTGGCAGGAGGGTCTGTGTGCAGGGGATTTGGAAGGAAGCCCTCCCAGGGGAGATGGAAACTGAAAGAGAAGCAGGCTGGGGAGTCCAGGTGCAGGCCTGGGAAGGGGCAGTCAGCCTGAGCCCCCAGGGGACGCTGGCCTGCCAGTTGTCAGTCCAGTGGGAGGGGAAGAGGGCAAGGAGGGGGGATCATCCCCAGGTGTTGGGGACGTTCTGCAAGGTCAGGCAAAGGGGCTTCAGCACTCCGGGGGTAGCCTTCTGGAACACAGCCAAGGGCACACTGAAAGGACAGCTCCGGGGCAGCCACCGGGAGACCGAGGGAGCTTCCAGCGGGCATGGGAGCTGGGAGGGGTGTGTGTCCCTGGCTCAGGAAGGAGGCAGCACAGATGGAGTTTGGAGGGCAAGAAGGCTGCTTAAGGGGAGGGTAATAAAGCCTGTGAAAGATAAAGGAGGAGGAAGTAGGAGTGGGCAGGGGAAAAGGCTCAGAACACAAGCAGATCCGAAATCCTCGGCAAATTCCCTGGGGTGCTGGGGAGCAAAATTGCCCATTAGGAGAGCCACGCATTGGGCAGAAATGGCCTTGCCATATCTAGCCACCAGCTCGTGGCTGAGCCAGGAGGGCATGGGTCCTGAAGAGGGTACAGCTGGAGGCTCTTCACTGTGCTCCTGCAGCTGGCGGGCAAGTTATTTTTGAAAGGAGATCCAAAAATGGAGTGCTTTGTGACTGCTCCACTTACTAAAATGTGACATCTTTGTCTGATCCAGTCATCTTCCCAGCACCAACATGGAAAAGCCCACCCACAAGGAGTGCAGAGAGGAAGGGCCCAGAAAGAAATGGTGTTCTCCCGGCTCACCCAAGTGCATAAACCCACCTGTGCCCGATGCCCATCAGGTTCTTAGCTTTTTTGAGTTGTTGTTAGGTACCGAGTCACATCGGACTCATAGTGACCCTCATAGGGTTTTCAATGGCTGATTGTTTCTGGATTGCTTTGGGAGTGGATTGCCATGTCCTTCTCCTGTTTTTGTAGTGCTGGGGATTGAACTCAGGGCCTCAGAGAATGCAGCGCAGCACTCTACTGACTGAGCTAAACTCCAGCCCAAAGTTTTTTAGTTATGAGCCAATAAATACTCTTTTCACTTAAGCTATTTTGGGTTGCATTTCCCATATCTGAAAAATTTCTGATGCTTGATTTGTATACTGTCTGAGCCTTTACCAAAAAATAGTGCTCATGATACCATCTTGCAAGGTTTGAAACAATGACAATGAATGTAAAAGACAAGGGACAGAGTATATATCCAATAAATAATGCTTAATGTGATGAAGAGAAAAAGCAACCGAGGCAAGCAAGGTGTGAGACTCAGAGGTTCCTCTGGTGTCCTAGGCTAAGTTCTGTGCACAGTGAAGGCAGATGCCTGGCCTGGCCTCTTGAGTTGCTTAGAGCCTGTGTGTTTTCCCCAGTCAATATTCCCACCCAGTGCATTACTGGCCGAGCAGGAGGAAAAGAAAAGCTCCCTTTCAGGGCAACGATGAGACTTCTTATGCTCTTTCTCTGTCATCTGGACATCTCGTTATATTTGTTTTTGTTATTGTTGTTCTTTGTGGACTATTCCCTTGTAGAAATATACAAAGTTTGTAACAGAGTAAAAGGAATAAACAGGCCACGCTCACATTTGCAGCACTGTGATGATTACAAAGCTTTTTTTTTTTTTTTTAATCTTAAATGAGGAAGAACAAAGAAGTCTACTTTATAACTCAGGAGCTATTTTCCGACAGAAATGGGCAATTTTATATTTTAAAGATCTGCTAAGATTTCTACTGCTCTTTGCTTCTCCAACCAAAAATATAAAAGCTTTAAAAGGCTCATTGGTAGAGACTCTGTGTTCTGAATGTTAAAACAGTGACAGGAGTAGAGGGGGAGTTGCTGCCTCTCCTTTCTCCCAGTCTCCCCCAGGAAGCTCAGATCTTAATTACAAGAGGGAACAAAAGTGGCTTTGATTAGCCATTTTGGTCTGTTGAGTACCTAATACCTGCTATTAAAGAAGCTCCTGCCTGGTCTAATTGCATATTGTGGGAGCAGAAGCACCTACAGCCACTTATGCTGCACATCCATGAAAGATCTGGAGCTCAGTGAGAATTAAGATCAAAAGCCAGTGGAAAAGGACTCCCCTGGCACCTGTCCTGGTTCTTACTATCTTCAGGTGATCTCCACTGACCCTTGCCATTTTTCTCAGGGTCAGTTGGTACCCCAAAGGTCCACCTCTCACGTGACTTCCTCTGTGAATCCTTCCCTAGTATACTCTCACAACGTTGTTGTGTGGGGGCATCAAGTCAGATCCAACTCATAGCGACCCTATGTAGAACAGAACAAAACACTACCCAACACTGTGTCATGCATGCAGTCTTTTTATGTTTGAGCCCATTGTTGCAGACACTGTGTTTCTTCTTGTTTTCAGTAGTGCCACATCAGCAGCTGGAGGTCCACGGGCTTTGCTTCATTTCCATCATTAAGGTCAACTCTACTTTGAGGAGGCAACTCTTCTCCAGTGGTTTCTCCAATATCTTCCAGCCTGGGCAGCTCATTTTCTGACACTGTATTTGACAGTGCTTCTATGCTATTCATAGAATTTCCAATGGCTAATTGTTTCAGGAGTGGGCTGCTGGGTCCTTCTCCCTAGTCTGTCTTACAACATTGGTTATTGTTTTATTTGGGGACTATGGTAGCCTGTATCCAAGATGGCGCCCCATGATTCCTCTTACACTGAATGGGACTCATCTGTGTAATAAATGAGATGCTATGGAAGTGACAGAGTGTAACTTCTAAAGTTAGGTTCTAAAAGACATTGAGGGTTCTTTCTTGTTTGATTGCAGTTGGAAAGACAGCTGCCACATCACAAGGTCCACATATAAGGAACTGAGAGGCCCCCTGACACCAGCAAGTTGTGATGATTTTATTTTATTATTACTTTTATTTTGTTTTATTTGAGACAAGGTCCTGCTATGTAGCCCAGGCTGGCATCAAATTTGCAGTCCTTATACCTCAGCCACCCGAGTGGTAGGATTACAGGTGTGTGCAACCATGCCCAGCTCAGTGTGGTGATTTTAGAAGATACCCACAAATTCTTTGATATGCTTCTCTTTAAGTAGTGGAGCTTAATTCCCCTCTCATTGAGTGTGGGCTGCACTTGGTGACTTACTTCTAGTAAATAGAATGTAGCAGATATGATAGTTTGTGACTTCGGAGATTAGCTCATGAAACGTATTGAAATTTTACCCTAGGTTTCTCTCTTGAATGACTTACCTGGAGGCAAACCAGCTAATGTATCAGTATCACGAGGAAACTCCAGTCTCCTTAAGGAGGGTTCTGTGTGGGAAGGGCTCAAGGCCTCCTGCCCAGAGTCATTTGAATGAACCTTCTTGGAAGCCCATCCTTTAGTTCTGGATTACAAATTCTTCCTGAGAGACTCTGAGCCAAAATCACCCTGTTAAGATGCTCCAAAATTTAAGGTAATTTAAATTTTTAATTAGACCTTTAACATATATAGTTTATTTTTCACCCTAATGTGGCAAAACAAGCTTTATTTTTGTTTTTCAAGAAAGGTAAAATTTATGTCAAGAGCTAAGACTATGTGTTATTTGTAGGTATATACTGCTTAGTGAAAGAATGAAGCCATCAAAAATTAAATGATATTTATATACCAAGATATAAAGAAACAAGTCTAAAACCAAAATAATGTTTATGTTGTTGTTAAGTGCTATTGTGTCAGGTCTGACTCATAGTGACCCTGTGTATAACCGAATGGAACACTCCTTGATATTGTGCCTTGCCCAGCACTATGTCAGTGCTTCTCTGCTGTTCCTAGGGTTTTCAGTGGCTCATTATTTTGGGATTGTTTCTGGAGTGGTCTGCCAGGTCCATCTCCCATTTTTGCGATGATGAGGATCGAACCCAGGACCTCAGAGAACACAGAACAAATACTCTATCAACTGATCTAAGCCCCAGCTCCATGAAGGTTTAAAGCAGCTTTATTTATGATGGTGTAAAAGCAGAAACAACCTAGGTGTGGATCAACTGATGAGTAGACAAAGAAAGTGGATTTGTGGTTGCCAGGGGCTGAGATGGGGGCTGCTGATAGGTGTGGCATTTCATTTTGGAGCAATGAAAATATCCTGTGAAGTAGATAATGGTGACAGTTGCATAATCCTGTGAATATACAAAAAAAAAAGATTTGCATTCTTTAAATGGTATATGAATTATATCTCAATAAAGCCATTTAAAAAGCCAATAGAAAGATACATTCAATGCTTCCTACATAAATATTAGCTGTTTTTCAGCTTCTCCCATAAAATAATACTGAAACCATAAATCATATGATTGCCAGGCTGGTGGAAAAAGACTGCTTCAAAGATGCTTGCTTGTAAATATTGTATGAATCTGTGGCAAAAAATAATACAACAAAAAAAGCTAGGGAGGTAGTTTTCATTGCAACCTAATACATTCAAGAAGATTGCTAAGCTGTATAATTTGGACATGTCAGTGACACGAAGAAGGAATTTTAACACCACTTCTCTGGTCACTAACACAACTGACTCTAAAGTAGACACTACCATGAAAGGTGTTATTTGTCAACAAATGTGGTTTAGAACCTAAGAATTCTGTAGAAGTATGTTTGAATAGCCCAGCTGCAACAAGAAGACACTGGAGGAGGTAACTGGTTTAAGGAGCAAGGATCAGAATGTGAATCTAAGGACTGATTCCTTCATTAAGAAAGTCAGGCTATAAAAAAAAAAGTTAGGCTGCACATGTAGCTCAGCATGCACAAGGCTGGGGTTTAATCCTTAGCACTAAAAACCAAAAGTCAGCTGAAGTAAATAGTGTGCTTAAAATGTATAAAAATTGTGAGTCACATAAAAGTGAAACTATAAATACATCACATTTAAGATTATTCTTTTCACCAGGTGATACTTTGGATGGTGATCACACACGATAGTTATTGTATACCACGGTAGCTTTCAGTCAGCCTGTTAGCATGGCCTGCTAATGAACGAGGCCTCCTGCTATTTACAGTCAACCCTCATTATTCACGGATTTTGTATTTGCAGATTCACTTTCTCACTAAAGTTTATCTGTAACCTCCAAACCAAAACTTGAAGTACTTTAGTGGTCATTTGCAGACGAGCTCACCATGGCAAAAAAAGAAAAAAAGAAGTTAACTGAGATGTGCTTTCCAGCTGAGGTTGAAGGAGGTGATGGTGGGCCTTGTTCTTTCAGCTCTCAGACTGCAAACAAGTATTGTCTTTTGATGGTCTGTTTAGTGACAGTTTTTTTGTGTGCGCTTTTCCATGGCGATTTTCCCCTGGCCTTCAAGAACAGGGCTGAAGTACTGTCTAGAATTCCATTGTGCCAGAAGTCTGCACTGTGCCTTGCAGTGAAGACGCGTGTAATTAGGTAAGTCTGTGAGTTGTGGTGCTCTTGGCCCCATGAGTTCGATGTTAATGTGTGAACAATATACATTAAACATGGTGTATTTGAGCAGAAATAGCCATGAACAAAGCTCATGGTTCAATCAGTAGAGAAAAACCTGACCAGAGCTTTGTAGGGAACTGGGGTTTAGCTCAGTTGATAGCGTGCTGCTCTGTACTCTCTACAGCCCTCAGTTTGATCCCCAGCACCAAAAAAAAAAAAAAAAAAAGAAAAGAAAAAAAAAAAAATGGGAGAAGGACATGGGAGCTGCTCCTGACACAATTAGCCACTGAAGACTCTATGAGGGTTGCTATGAGTCAGACTCAACTCAAGGGCACCTTACAGGGTTTAGCTCAACTGGCAGTGTCACTCTGCACTCCCTGAGGCCCTGGGTTCCATCTCCAGCACCTCAACAACGGGAGAAGGACCTGGCAACCAACATCCAAAGCAATCCCCAAACAATCTGCCATTGAAAACCATATGAATAGCAGAGAAGCACTGACATAGTGCTGGGCATGGCACAGTGTTGGGGAGTGTTTTGATCTGTTGTACATGCATAGGGTTGCTATGAGTCAGACCTGACTCAACGGCACCTAACAATAACAACCACTTTGAATTTGTTAATTCAGTGTTCATATGACCTTAGAAGAAAACCATAGCAAGCCATGAGACTCACCTGCATGTCTTTCTTTAGTTCCTTTCATGAGGCCACTGAGTATGTTGCAGGCTTGTGCTTCTAACTCATGAAAGCTTTACAACTTCCACTGTGGTCTCTAGGATTACATTTTTTTTTCTGGTTCCTGAGATTGAACCCAGAGCTTCATCCAAGCTTTGCAAGTGTTCTACCCCTGGGCTGCACCCTCAGCCAATTTGTTACGTATTATTTTGAGACAGTGTCTCGCTATGTTGCACAGGCTGCCTCTGGCCTTGAACTTGCAATCCTCCTGCCTCAGCCTTCCCAGTTGCTGAGATGACAAGTGTGCGTCACCATCTTTTTACATTATAGTAAAACATACATAAAATAAAATCGATCATTTTAGTGTGTGCTTTAGTGTGTGAAGTACATTTATGTTGTTGGGAAACATCACTGCTGTCTATCTCCCAAACTTTTCCACCATTGAATATGGAAGCTCTGTGCCCCTTTAATCATTTTACCCCCTTTTCTTCTTCTAGACCCTGGTAACCGCTGTTCTACTTTCTATCTCTATGACTTTTTGTGTTTTGTATGTGTAGTGGTGGGGATAGAACCCAGGACCTTGCACATGCTAGGCAAGCCTCTATTACTGAGCTATCCCCCCAGCCCTCTAGGTACCTTATGTAAGTAGAAATATACGATATTATCCTTTTGGTGTGGCTTATTTCACTTTGCATAGTGTCTTCAGAGTTCGTACATGTTGCAGAATGTACTAGACTTTCCTTCCTTTTTATGGCCAAGTGATATTCCACTGTGGTGTATATACACCACCTTTTGCTTATCTACTCATCTGGCAATGGACATCTGAGTTGTTCCCTCACTGTTGACTATTGTGAATAATGCCACTATGAACACCAGTGTACAAATATCTCTTTAAGTTCTAGCTTTCAATTCCTTTGTATATGCTATGGTTTGAATATGGTTTTGTTCCTCTAAAACTCAAGTTGGAGTTTAATCCCCATTGTGAAGTATTAGCTGGGGATGGGATTTAGCTCAGTTCGTAGAGCACTGCTCTGCAGTCTCTGAGGTCCTGAGTTCAATTCCCAGCACTGCAAAAATGGGAGAAGGACATGGCAATCCATTCCCGAGGCAATCCTGAAACAGTCAGCCATTGAAAACCCTATGAGGGTTGCTATGAGTAGGTCACGACTCAACAGCACCTAACAACAACAACAACAGTGAAGTATTAAGAGGGTGGAATCAATCTGACTGTGATGTTCAGAGTTGGGGCCTTTGGAGATGATTAGAATTAGATAGGGTCATCAGGGTGGATCCCCCATGAATGAATGCTGGCAATTTTAAAGAAGATGGAGAGAAACCAGAGAGTACATGAATGTGCCACGCTGTCTGTCTGGCCATGTGGTGGCCTGTATCGCCTTAGCACTCTGGCAGCTAGAAGGCTGTATTTGTCATGTTTTTTTAGAGAGATGGAACCCAAGGATATGCACATAGTTGTAGGAGAGGAGATTTATTAGGGGAATAAGCTCATGTGATTATGTAGGCTGCAAAGTCCTAAGACAGTCTACTGCAGGCTGGAGACACTGAGATGCTGCTAGTATGGCTCTGGTTAAGACAAAAGCCCTCAGAACCTGGGAAGTTGATGGTGTAACTCTCTAATAAATCCTGAGTGCTAGGAAGGAGGGGTTAGGATTTAGCTCAGTGGGTAGAGCGCCACGCTGTAGTCTCTGAGGTCCCGAGGTCAATTCCAAGCACCACAAAAATGGGAGAAGGGCCTGGCAATCTACTCCCAAGGCAATCCCAAAACAGTCATCCATTGAAAACCCTATGATGGTCGCTATGAGTTGGATACTGACTCGACGGCACCTAACAACAACGTATTCCTTAATACAGATAAGTTGTCACCTAAAATTAACCATCACAAAGGTCAGCACCAGATGCAGCCCCTCCACATGGTACCAGAACTGTGAGTCAAAATACACACACACACACACACACACACACACACACACACACACACACACAGAATTTGTTCATTTTTGACAGTTTTTTTTTTCCCCCAGTACTGGAGGTTGAATCCAAGACCTTGAACATGGTAGGCAAGTGCTCCACAACTGAGTCACACCCGAACCCTTATTTATTTAAGTTTTGTGTTTTTTGGGTCTTGCTATGTAGCTCAGGCTGGCCTTGACCTTGTCATTCTAGTGCTTCCATCCTGAGTGCTGGGATTATAGGTATGTGCCTCCATAACTGGCTTATTTATTTATTTATTTATTTTTTGAGACAGGGTCTTGCTAAATTTTGCAGGCTGCTTCTGTCCTCCTGCCTCTGCCTCCCGAGTAGCTGTGATTACAGCTTTGATTGCAGTGTGTCAGACAGCACCTGGCTTCTTGACACTATACAGCCTGGCCTCAAACTCGTGTTTCTCCTGCATCCATCTCCTGAGTGTTGGAATTACAGGCATTGTCCATCCTGGCTAACATCTTGTCTTCATAGATCACCCAGTCGGTGGTACTGTGTTACTACCAACAGGGACTAGGCTAAAGCAGCACATATATCCAGAAATTGAGTTGCTGGATTAAGTGGTAATTCTGTGTTTAATTTTTTTATGGACTTTCCAGACTGAGGCCACAGCAGCTGTACCATTTTACATTCCTGCCAGCAGTGGAAATTTCTCCGTATCCATGCTAACATTTGTTGTTTTCCATTATTGAGTGGGTTTTTTTTTTTTTTAAATCACAAAAGGGTGTTTAATTTTGTCAAATGCTTCATTAAAATGGCAATGTGGTTTTCCCCTTCATCCTATTACACTGATTTCTATGTTGAAATATTCCTGTATTCCAGGAATCCATTCTACTTGGTCATAGTGTATGATCTTTTTAACATGCTGCTGAATATGGTTTGCTAGTATTCTGTGGAACATCTTTGAATCTTAGTATTTTAGTGGAATAAAGGAATGCAGCATGTTTTCTCCTGGCAGAGACCACCGAGAACAAAAATTTAAGTTAAAAACTTGAAGAGCCAGGTGTGGTGGCTCATGCCTGTCATCCCAGTGACTCAGGAGGCAGAGGCAGGAGGATGGGAAGTTTGAGGTCAGAGGTAGTCTGTATAACTTAGCGACATCCTATCTCAAGACAAAAAAATTTAAAAAGAGGTCTAGGATTGCAGTTCAGTGGAAAGAGTCCTTGCAAAGTATGTGTGAGGCCCTGGATTCAGCTCCCTGGTACTGCATAACACAAAACAAAACAAAAACCCAAACCCAAAAAACAACTCTCTTACAAAAAACAAAAACAACAACAACAACAACAAAAAATGCAAGCAAAATCCTTGGGAAAACAGAGATTTTAAAACACTGTTATGATATGTCCTATATTTTAAAATAATTAATTAAAGAGGCAATGAGCTTGGCATTACACATCTGTGAAAAATTATAACTATTTTAAAATGTGAGAGAGCGGTCTGACTTTAATTTTCCTTTAAAATAAAGTCTATGGATCTGGAATTCATGGATCTGGAATTCATTTTGTTCACTGAAAGATAAGTGAAGTTTATTATTTTAGAGGATAGGTTGTTAGACGTGGCCTGTTATGAGGACCGTATATGAATTTTGAAAATATCGATTTGTTTTGAATTTAAAGTTAAGAATGATTACTCTCAATTTACAGAAATTGTTTTAAATTTTCTCTTCCATTTCATTAACATACTTCTGTGAATGTGGTTTGGTTACTGCAAAAACAGAGGCATATTTTAGACATAAAAATTTGTGCAGAAAGTAGTGCTATTGTCAATCAAACCTGGTTCAGATAAATGACCAAACAAGTGTGTCATGCTAAAAGCATTAAGCGTTTATATGTTGTTGGTGTTGTTAGGTGCCCTCCAGTTGTGTTTGACTCATAGCAACCCTATGTACAACAGAAGGAAACTCTCCTGATACTGCGCCATGGTCAGCACTATGTCTGTGCTTCTCTGCTATTCATAGGGTTTTCAGTAGCTGATTACTTTGGGATTGTTTTGGGAGTTGTCAGGTCCTCCTCCTATTTTTGGGGTGTTGGGTATCCAACCCAGGGCCTCAGAGTGCACAGAGCCATACTCTACCAACTGAGCTAAACCCCAGACGTCACCTCTAATGATGAACCCCCAAATATGTTACAATGAATTTATCTCCCTTCACCCTGTTTGGCTCTCAGGAGGGCTGATTGCTTATGATGGGTATGATGTCTCATAAGCAGAGAGACAACCTAAGACAGGCAGAGTCATGGAGAAGCCATCAGGAGAGGCGGGGAACTTGCCTGGAAAGGCCAAGATGCCCGCCTGTTCACTGTGTCCTTTGTTAAACATTACAAAGGCTTGCTGGTGCATGCAGTAAAACGAGTTTCCAAAAACACTAACTGATGTCCTGGTTCCTGGAAGTCCACTTATAGATTATCTCTTGGAATTTAGAAGCAATGTCCGGAGAGTCTTCCCACCCTAATCTTACCTCTGATTGTTAAGAGAAAGAGATTAGAGAAACAAAGACCAGGTTAAAAAAGTTCATACATTTTTTTCTGTTCTGTAATTCGTTACTAAGAAGTAAAGTTTAGATATAAAGAGGCGAGAAGGGAGCCTCAGCAGCTCTCGGCCGAAGCTCATGAGCATTCCTGGCTGTCCATCTCTTGAATTTGTCATGGAACCTTGTGACTACATCAGCCCTAAGTATTTATATGTGTAGCATTTATTCTAAGCATGCTTACACACATTTAATATGTGGAATAAAAATTAATGGCTTTGCTTTAGCTATAGTTGAACACCCCCACATGTCTGTCAGTTTGCTGCACTGTGGGGGCTTGTATGTTGCGATGAGGCTGAAAGCTACGCCACCGGCATCTCAGATATTAGCAGGGTCATCCATGGTGGGCAGGTTTCAGCTGAGCTTCCAGACTAAGACAGACTAGGGAGGAGGCACTGGTGAGCCACATCTGAAACAACTAGCCATTGAAAACCCTATGGATAGCAAAGAAACACTGTCAGATATAGTGCCAGAAAATGAGCCCCCCAAGGTTGGAAGGCATTCAAGAGACTACTGGGGTAGAGTTGCCCCCTCACAGTAGAATCTATCTTGATGATGGAAATGGAGCAAAGCCTCAGGGACCTCCATCTGCTGATGTGGCATGACTCAAAATGAGGAGAAACAACTGTAAACATCCATTAATAATTGGAACAGCCAGGCGTGGTGGCACATGCTTGTAATCCCAGTGGCTCAGGAGGCTGAGGCAGGAGGATCGTAAGTTCAAGGCCAAAGGCAGTCTACATAACTTAGCGAAACCCTGTCTCAAAAAGTAAAAAAAAAAAAAAAAAAAAAGGGCTGGAGGTACAGCTTACTGGTCCAGCACTTGCAAAGCATGCAAGCACGAGGCCCTGGGTTCAACGCCCAGTACCACACATACAGACACACAAAATTGGAATATGGAATGTACGTAGTATGAATCTAGGAAAATTAGAAATCGTTAAGAGAGAAGTGGAGCACATAAACACACATAAACATTGACATTCTCAGCATCAGTGAGCTAAAATGGGACTGGCATGGGCCATTTTGAGTCAGATACTCATATGGTCTACTATGCTGGGAATGACAAACTAAAGAGAAATGGGGTTGCATTCATCATCAAAAAAGACATCTCAAGATATGGCCTGAAATATAATGTTGTCAGTGATAGAATAAAATCCATACGCCGACAAGTAAGGCCAGTTAATATGACTATTATTCAAATTTATGCACCCACCACTAAGGCCAAAAATGAAAGGGAAGATTTATACCAGCTTCTGCAATCTGAAATAGATCAAACGTGCAATCAGGATGTACTGATAATTACTGGTGATTGGAATGCAAAGGTTGGAAACAAACTAGAAGGCCCAGTAGTTGGAAAATATGGTCTTGGTGACAGAAACAATGTGAGAGATTGAATGATAGAATTTTGTCAGAACAATGACCTTTTCATTGCAAATACATTTTTTCAACAACATAAATGGCAACTATACACATGGACTTCACCAGTTGGAACATACAGGAACCAAACTGACTACATATGTAGAAAGAGACTATGGAAAAGATCTATGTCAAATGTCAGAATAAGACCAGGTGCTGATTGTGGATCAAACCATCAACTTCTCATTTGCAAGCTCAAACTGAAGCTGAACAAAATTAGAGCAAATGTACAAGAGCCAAGGTATGACCTTGAGTATATCCCACCTGAGTTCAGAGACCACCCCAAGAATAGGTTTAATGCATTAGACACAAATGATAGGAGACCAGACAAGTTGTGGCATGACATAAAAGATATCATTCAAGAAGAAAGCAAAAGGTTCTTAAAAAGACAAGAAAAAAAGAAAATATTAAATTACATGTCAAAAGAGACGCTGGACATCAAGCAGCTAAAGTAAGAGGAAGACATGATGAAGTTAAGGATCTAAACAGAAGATTTCAAAAGGCAGCTTTGCAACATTACGTGTGCAAAAAGCTGAAGGCAGAAAACCAAAAGGGAAGAGCACGCTCTGTGTTTCTCAAGCTTAAGGAAGTGAAGAAAAAATTCAAGCCTCGAGTGGCAATAGTGAAAGATTCTATAGGGAAAATATTAAACGATGCAGGAAATATCAACAGAAGGTGGAAGGAATACACAGAGTCATTATACAAAAAAGAATTGGTAGATGAACAACCATTTCAGGAGGTTGCATATGAAGAGGAACCCATGGTATTGAAAGATGAAGTGGAAGCTGCCTTGAAAGAACTGGTGAAACACCAGGCTCCAGGAATTGATGGGGGAATACCAATAGAGATGTTTCAACAAACAGATGCAGCACTGGAGGTGTTAACATGTTTATGCCAACAGATTTGAAAAATAGCTACCTGGCCAACTGACTGGAAGAGATCCATATTTGTGCCTATTCCCAAAAAAGGGGATCCAATTGAATGTGGAAACTATTGGACAATATCATTAATATCACACACAAGCATATTTTTAATAAGATTATGCAAAACCTACTGCAGCAGTATATAGACAGGGAATTACCGGAAAATCAAGTGGGATTCAGAAGAGGGCGGGGAAACAGGGACATCATTGCTGATGTCAGGTGGATATTAGCTGAAAGCAGAGAATATCAGAAAGATGTCTATATGTTTTATTGACTATGCAAAGGCATTTGATTGTGTGGATCATAACAAATTATGGATAACACTTTGGAAAATGGGAATACCAGAATACCTAATTGTGCTCATGAGAAACCTGTACATGAAGCAGGAGGCAGTTGTTTGAATAGAACAAGGAAACACTGTGTGGCTTAAAGTTGAGAAAGGTGTGTGTCAGGGCTGTATACTTTCACCCTATCTCTTCAATTTATACGCTGAGCAAATAATCCGAGAAGCTGGACTTTATGAGGAAGAACGCGGCATCAAGGTTGGAGGAAGACTCATTAACAACCTGCGCTATGCAGATGACACAACTCTGCTTGCTAAAAGTGAAGAGGATTTAAAACATTTACTGATGAAGATCAAGGATCATAGCCTTCAATATGGGTTACAACTAAACATCAACAAAACAAAAATCCTTACGACTGGGTCACCACGCAACTTCACAATAAATGGAGAAAAGATTGAGGTTGTCCAAGATTTTGCTTTGCTTGGCTCTATAATCAACACCCGTGGAAGCAGCAGTCAAGAAATCCAAAGACGCATTGCTCTAGGAAAAGCTGTGGCAAAAGATCTCTTTAGAGTATAGAAAAGCAAAGATGCCACATTGAAGACGAAGGTGCGTCTGACCCATGCCATGGTATTTTCAGTGGCATCATATGGTTGTGAAAGCTGGACATTGAACAAGAGACAGAAAAAGAATTGGTGCTTTTGAAATGTGGTGCTGGAGACATCTATTGAATATACCATGGACTGCCAAAAGAACCAACAGATCTGTCCTAGAAGAAGTGCAACCAGAGTGCTCCTTGGAAGCAAGAATGGCCAGACTGCGTCTTACATATTTCGGACATGTAGTCAGGAGAGATCAATCCCTGGAGGAGGACATCATGTTTGGGAGAGTGGCAGGTCAACGCAAAAGAGGAAAACCCTCCACCAGATGGATTGACACAGTGTCTGCAACAATGGGCTTAAACATAAATAAGATCGTTTGGCACAGAATCATCAAGTGTTTTGATCTGCTGTACATAGGGTTGCTATGAGTTGGACTCGACTTGATGGCACCTAACAACGACAACATAGCTGAACAATCAAAAGTTATGAGTCAGTTTCTATATTAAATTGCAGAATGGGAAAATTTCTCTAAAAAGTGTAGCTTTATAAATTATTGGAGAAAATAAAGAAATGTTCATGCTGATTATTTAGCGAAAAGTAATTTTGTCTGCCGAATTTAATATTTTAAAATGAGCTTACATTCAGCATACCTTTTTGGTTTCATTTTCCCAGCAATTTATTTTACGCTTCTTAATTCTAATTAAATAAAAGTTTAATTTTTAATAGCAGTGATAGGTAGAAATGACAACTTGAGTAGTCCCACGTTGTGGAAAGTGAGTCGCATTGTTACAGTTACACTGCTCCTTGAAGGCAGACATTTCATTTTCTTCAATTTCTGACAGTGGGACTTAAGCAATTATTTACTGAAATAAATGAATGAACTTTTAATTCCCGACATTGGGTACTCAGTGCTGTCACGAAGTGTCGATGATACACGCTAATTCTGCAACCATCAGCCCTGCGTATTACAACGCCAAGACCTGTCCCCTTGCCCTGCCCTCACGCATCCTTCTGTCTGGCAGCACACAGGCCCAGCACCACTGCCCGCTCTGTCTCTGCATTAATTGGCAAACTCGACGCCAGTGATGCAAAGTGGATTTGAGCACAGGTGGGGAGTATTTCTTCAAATTCCACAAGGTGGTTTTGCCAATTTACTCTTCTCAAAAACAACCTGATTGCTATATTGCAATGTTAGGCTGTCTGCATCATTAGATTGCCTGTTCTTTGAGGGAAGAGACCTCGTCATAGTCACATTTAGCTGCCTGAACTGGCAATCAAAATATTTGAATTAACAAATCTTATATCCTGAAGCACCAAGCCCAGGGCTTGGCGTATAGCAGATTCATTAAATTTTGATTATAATTCTGCACCCAGTAGCCTTGCTAACTTCCATTGAAGCGTATTACAGCGCCAAGACCTGTCCCTCTCCCCTTTCACTCTGGCGTCCCCCTGCCGGGGAGGGCACGTGCCCAGCAGCATTGCCCGCCTTTTCTGTGCATTCATTGGTCGAGCTTGATGCCAGTTACTGTGGAGTCTCGCCCAGGCCACGCCCCCATGTGGTCCGTCAGTACGGGAGAAGGCGCGGCCACGGCCACCGCCAGGCCCATCTCCTGACGAGGGACTCTGGGCGAGCTCGAGGGCGCGCAGGCGGGAGGCGCGAGCTGCCGTCGCGAGGAGCCCACACGAGCGTCCCGCCGTCCTCCGCGGGCCGACGCCGCGTCCCGACCCTCGGGACGCAGGGCCCCGCGAGCTGGCGCATGCGAGCGCGCAGCGCGGAGCCGGGCTCCCGTCGAGGCGCCAGAGGCGGTCGTGAGGAGCCCACGCGAGCG
The DNA here is from genome assembly GCA_007922755.1 of Pedetes capensis. Lineage (NCBI taxonomy): Eukaryota > Metazoa > Chordata > Mammalia > Rodentia > Pedetidae > Pedetes > Pedetes capensis. The sequence continues at coordinate 3,206 of VMDO01030093.1, read as the reverse complement.
TCTCGCCGTCCTTGCCGCGCCCCGCCCCCTCGGCACGCAGGCCCCGCGAGCTCGCGCATGCGCGCGCGCAGCTCGGGGCGGGGCCGGGCCGGGCCGGGCCGGCGGCGGGGCCGGGGACGGGGCGGGCGGAGGCCGGGCTGCTGAGGCGCGAGGGGAGGAGCCCGGCCGCCGCCGCCGCTGCCGAAGGAGAGGAGCATGTCTGCAACTCGAGCCAAGAAAGTGAAGATGGCCACCAAATCATGCCCCGAGTGCGACCAACAGGTGGGCGCGGGGCGGGCGCGGGCCGGCGGGCGGGGTTGCGCGGGCGGGCGGCCGGCCGTTGCGGGGCGCAGGCTGGCGGTGCGGGGCTTGGCGGGGGCGCGGGCCCCGTCGGGCGGAGCCGGGGTGCGGGGAGCCACCCGGGGCGGCCGGCGGGGGTCCTCGCAGCTGCGTCCCCCGCTGCGGGAGGGGCGTGCGTTTGTGGGGCGCAGGCCCGGGGTCGGCCGGGGTCCGCGCTCAGGCGGCGGGGAAGCCCCGTGCGCCCGGCCGGAGCCCAGGCCCGGCTCCGAGAGCCCCCGCCTGCCGCGCGGGCTGCTTTGTTCCCGTCTCCGCCGAGTGTGGGGTCCCCGGGACCCGCACCGTACCCCGCCGTCTGGACCTGACCGTAGGGCCACGGCGTAACGATGTTGAGTTTCTGCGAATTTGGTTTTTTTTTTTTTTTTTTTTTAATCCAAACGTGTGTGTTATATTTTTGCAGTCGTGTGACCGCGAATCTCTCCTTCACATTGTTTTTAATGAATTTGATTGACTGTGGTCCACCCTGGAGCTCTTTCTTTCCGGGCAATCCTTATCCCACTCGTTCCTAGGTTTACTGATACAAATCTGACTCGTCTGTGTCCAGGTCTTTAAAAATAAAATACGGGGTTTCGTGAATTTGAAATAATTTCCTGTCTCCACTAAATTCGTTCTGTAGTAGTTGTAATGTTAAGCGAAAATCTCGTTTCCTGCTTTTAAACATGCCTCGTTCGTTACAAGAATAATAGATGTTCCTTCAAGCCTTACAGTCTAATGAGTTAAAACTCCTTCAGTTTAAGCCATTTTTAAGGCCCTTATTTCGTGCCAACGTGCAGATCTGGGTGTGTTTTTTTCCTTTTCCACTGAGTGAATTTTTTCAAAATGACTACCTCTGTCTCCTCCTCCTCTCCTTTTTTTTTTTTTAAACCCAGGAATAATTTGAAATGGCTGGAAACTTTTAAAATAAGCTGATTTTAATGCAGTCTTTAAAAACAATCTTATAGGTTGATCAAATCTTGTAACAGAAAATATGTTACGTGTTTTATTCAATATCATTTATGGTCACTGATAAGAATGTTGATCAGACAAAGGTTGTGTAAGAATAGTTTTTTGACCTGTATCAGTATGCCGTATAAAAACAATTTGGTTGTGTTTTCCAAAGGAAAGAGTTACATTCATTCTTACCATTAATCTCAATTTGTTAAATTCTGACCATATGGGACTTTGTGATGTAAGGCTGTTGGCAGATTACTTCAGTGCTTAAATCATCTCCACTTATTCCACTTAATTGTGCAGAAGTATAAGGTTTAAATGGTATACATTATGCGTTCCAGTTTCTGTAGGGCACAGGTCATTTCAAATCCTGTCCTTGTTTTACTTGGCTTAAAGTAATGTTTCTGGGAAAATCTGTTTTTAATATGGTACAAAGAAAGAGCAGAAGATAATAAACTTGTAGGAGCCCCTGAAAGTGTTCAACAAAACGTGGTCAGTGTTTTATTTGGAGGGATCGCGTTAATTTAGTTATACATACACACGTATACACATGTATTCTTTTGTATAATACCTTGTCTATCTTGGTTTGCTCTGGCTGCCATAACAAAATACTATAGACCAGGTGGCTTAATCAACAGAAATGTATTTTCTAACACTTCTGGTGACTGGATGTCCAAGACTGTGTGTTCTGGTGAGGTTTCTCTAGGCTTGCAGATGGCTGTCGTCTTCGGTGTCCTTATGTGGCAGAGAGAGAGGGCAAGCTCTCTCTTATTATAGGGTCCTACCTCATCTAAACCTAATTATCTCTTTAAAAGCCTCAGCTCCAAATGATAACACATTGGGGGATAGGACTGCAATGTATGAATTTTTTGGAGGGGTCACGGTCTAGTCCATAGCAGGCTAGTCAATAATTTATTTGTCTTTTTTTCTAAATACTTAAGTGAGTATGACATACATGGTGATAAATTAAAACATTTGGTGATGTTTGTATGTTTGCAGTGGTGGCAGTTGAACCCAGGACTTTGTGCGTGCTAGTGTATTTACCCTAGAGCTTCATCCCCAGCCCACCCTTAAAAAAATAATTTATGTTGAGACAGTGTCTCCTCCCAGGCTGGCCTTGAACTTGCAATCCTCCTGCCTCCACTTCCTGAGTGCTGGGATTACAGGTATGTGCTACCAGGCCTGGCTTTTTTGATGATTCTTAAAGTGATTTTCTTTTGATAAGAGGAATCAAATTGAACAAAATAACAGGTTAATTTTGGCTTTCTAGTTTTTTGAAAATATAAGCTACTTTTAGTTATACACTGGTAGAAATTATAATTAAGAAAGCTGTTTTCTAAACAGTATATTAGAGTATTGCTGTGATTCTAAGTTATCTGAGGAGCATTGAATTAGAATTTAGATACATAGTTTATAAACATAAATGTAAAATCTTAAAGTTTGAGATTTTCCCAGTTGCTTAGATTTGCATATCCTCTGTGTATACGTTTAAAAAACAGGTGCAGAGAAGGAAACAAGAGTGAGCTAGAAATTTAGCTGCTTTATAACATCTCTCATGCAGGTTGCTATTAAAAACATAGTTGTTTAACGGCTCAACCTCAGTGTTTTTCATTTTCACGGGGGGGGGGGAATGTCTCACATCTGCTGACCACTAAGCTATCTTTTTGTATATTGCTATACAACCTTCTTAGTGTCTTGATATTTTGGCTTGACTTTTTAAAAATAGAAACACCTAGTGGACATGGTCTACTATGCTGGGAATGATAAACTAAAGAGAAATGGGGTTGCATTCATCATCAAAAAAGACATTTCAAGATCTGTCATGAAATACAATGTTGTCAGTGATAGAATAATATCCATACGCCTACAAGGAAGGCCAGTTAATATGACTATTATTCAAATTTATGCACCCACCACCAAGGCCACAAATGAAGAAAAGG
>VMDO01030092.1:0-21768 GCA_007922755.1 Pedetes capensis | reverse complement strand
ATAAATTCTAGTAATTAGACCTTTGTCAGATGTATAAAATGCGAAGATTTTTTCCCATTCCGTGGAGGTTTCCTTGACTCTGTTAATTGTTTCTTTTGCTGTGCAGAAGCTTTTTAATTTCATGTGGTCCCATTTATCTATTCTTGTTGCAATTTCTTGAGCAATTGGGGTCCTATTAAGGAAATCTTTTCCAATGCCTGTATGATGGAGTGTATTGCCTATCTTGCCTTCTATAAGTTTTAAAGTTTCTGGTTTTATGTTGAGATCTTTTATCCATTTTGAGTTAACTCTCATGTATATTGAGAGATGCGGATCCACTTTCATTTTTCTGCATGTGATGACCATGTTTCCCAGCACCATTTGTTGAAGAGGCTGTCCTTTTTCCAGTTTACTTGCTTTGCTCCTTTGTCAAAAATAAGGTGTCTATAGGTGTGTTGAGGTATATCTGGGTCTTCTATTCTGTTCCAGATGTCTTCGGGCCTATTTTTGTGCCAGTACCAAGCTGTTTTTGCAACCACTGCCCTGTAGTAAAGTTTGAAGTCAGGGATTGTGATTCCCCCTGCATTAGATTTGCAGCTTAAAAGTGTTTTGGCTATATGTGGATGAGACCCTATTTTTAAAAACTAAGAAAAATCAAAGATATCCAAGAAATTACCTAGAGTATAACGACACATAAAACAAAACAAAAGAGATGAAGAATATGCAAGGCAAATTAAGAGATATGGTGGCAATATACTCAACATATCCCCAGTTGAACTTCCAAAAGGAGAGAATAGAAAGGTAAGGAAGAATATTCAAAAAGATAATTTTCTAGCATTGGTGGGTCTTCATATTTAGGAATGCTAAAAAATCCCATGTAGGATTATACTAGAGACTCATACCTAAACATGTTGAAACAATACAATGTGAAACTGCAGCAATTCAAGTAGAGAGGATCTTGCAATCAGAGAAAGAAGGGCTTATTACCTATAAAGAATGACCATTATTCTGAAAATTGACTCTAGACAACAATAGTGGGAAGGTAGATGATATAATACTTTCATAATACTGACAAAAGAAAATAACTGTCAATCCAGAACTGTACAGCCAACAAAACTATCTTTAAAAAGATTAGGAGACATTTTAAGGCAAAACAAACAACACAACCTAAGGATATTCACTCCAGACAGACACCAACAGTGCCTCTAAAGCATATACTTTATGAAAAGTAAGTATTCTTTGGATCAATTTCTATGAAAGGGAGAAGGAAGCAGTATCAAAGAAATGAAGAAGTTAAGCTACAATGAAGTCTCAAAAAAGATTTCACTGATCTCACAGGAAGCTCTGGGATTGGGATGATCCTTTAGACAGAGTTATATTGAGTTGCAATTAAAGGGTCAGGACTTTATAACCCTCATTGGATATGGACCACCCCTGGAAGGAGACAGGAGCTCAAATTAATCAGTATTCTTTAGGCAAACCAGTCTGCAAAGAGGAGTGGATAGCCAAAGGCCACACTTTAGTAGCACTCCCAACTGCTACGGTAAAGTCCACAGTACTGCAAAGGAATGTGGGTTTTATATCATCATCATGTCTGCTGCGGTGAAAAAAGAAAATTTACAGGTGAACTTAAATGGTGACTGTAAATTAGTAACAATACTGTCCAATTTATGTGGCTAAAATAAAGATAGAACTAAAAATCCCAGACAAACCATAAGCATTTTAAGGAGAATGATTAGAATTAAAGCTTTCCAGATTCTGTGTTATATGATTAAATAGTATACATCAGTGAAAATGAATGTCATATAGCTTCACATCCCAAGATAATATCAAGATACTTTGAATGAAAAGTGTATAGATTCATTATGTAAGGTTTTGTTGTTGTTAGGTGCCATTGAGTCTGTCCAGCTCACAGCAGCCCTGTGTATAACAGTTAAAACACTATTGTCAGTGCTTCTCTGCTATTCATAGGGTTTTCAATAGATGATTATTTGGGGGGAGTGGGTTGCCGGGTCCTTCTCTCAAGCCTACAGCACCTGGTGTTCCCAGGTGGTCTCCCATTCAGGTACTAATCAGGCCCAACCCTCCTTAGCTTCCAAGATCTGACGGGATTGGACGCCACAATGCTTCGGTGGTAAATACTAAATAATACATAAGGACATGCACAAATTAACTCCTTAAGCTACACTTGTATTATGTATATGATAAATTATTTTTTTAAGTAAAACTCTGAAGATACTAAGGAAGAAATCTGCTGGTTGTTTTTGTTGTTTGTTTTCTTTTTGAAATAGAGTCTCACTACATAGCCCAGGTTGGCCCTGGACCCAGGATCCTCTTGCCACAGCCTCCCAAGTGCTGGGATTACAGACATGCACCTTTGTGCCCCGCTATATCTGCTGGTTTTAATGATGAGATGGATGCTAGAGTTATCTCCTAGATTGGTATTCAGCAATATTGATCTGGATTCAGTCAAATTCACTGAGATTTAATCACAATTGAACCATCATTGAATATAAAATTGTTTCATTTCTGTTTGATTAATCAGTTTTGCTTTTCATCAGGTAGTAGGATAAATTTCATTATTCTTTTTGCAGTGAACTTTGATAAATTATTTTACTTTGGTGTGGTTTAATTGTCTTAGTCTGTAAATCAGGATAATTTAAAAATAAGAATAATAATATTAACATTATAGGGCTATTATGAGAATTGTGTTAATATATATAAAATGCTTGGAATAATGTTTGACACATATTAATCCTATATGAGTGTTAGAGATTTATTTTTCAGTGGTAGTGATTGAACCCAGGGCCTGGTTCATGCTAGGCAAGTTTTCTGCCACCAAGTATTCTGCCACTGACCTGCATCCGAAGCCCAGCCATTATCATTATTGTTTTAATAAGTAGTACCATCATCTAGCTAAATATTTGAGCTTTAAACCTGGGAATCATTCTTGATTTTTTTTTTTCCCTTTTTCCCTCCTCTTCATTCACATATGTCTTCAAAATATATCTTGCTTTCAATTGTTTGCTTAATCTCTGTTTTTACCACCTTCATCAATACCTGTCATTAACTCACACCTACCTAACTACAGATGTCCCCAAAATATAGGCAGTATGACATAAAAGTGAAGAACCAAGGCTTTGGAATTGAACCGCGTAGGTTTAAATCTTGGCTCCACCACTTGCAAGCTACATGACCTTGGGTGACCTCCCTGCCTCTATTTTTTTGTTTACAACATAAGAATAATAATAGTAATATTTACCTCATAGGATTGCTGTGAGGATTAAAAGAGCTGATGCAGATACATGCCTTGCTTTGGATCATAACTAAGACTTCAATAGTAGTTTGTTGTTGTTGTTAGGTGCCATCGAGTCGTGTCCGACTCATAACGACCCTCATAGGGTTTTCAATGGCAGATTGTTTCAGGATTGCCTTGGGAGTGGGTTGCCATGTCCTTCTCCCATTCAATACTAGTTAGCCATGTCCTTCATTCAATACTAGTTGCCATGTCCTTCTCCCATTCAATACTAGTTAGCCATTCTCAAATTTACAAAGCCATTCTCAAATTTACAAAGCCATTCTCAAATTTACAAAGCATTATGAGTAAGCTATGTTTAAATTTCTAATATATTTTTAAATAAACTCTTTTAGTTATATAAAAACTCTAGTATTTTACAAAATATTCTACTGTATTTTCTCCTTGGAACATTTTGTATTTTATATTTAGGTTTTTAATACATGTGGATTTAATCTTTTCATGTCTTATGATATAAGAATCCAATCATTTTTAAATTTACATAATCAATTGTTCCCTTACCACTTCTGAACTGGCCATCTGTTTTCCACTGATCTGAAATGCCACTTCTGTCAAGTTACTACACATGATTTGGTCTGCTTCTGAGGTATTATATTCTATTAATCTATTTGGCTATTCCTTAACAAATATCTTGAATTTATCACTGCCTTATTTCAGTTTCCTTAGTTTTGATAACTGGTAAGACAGGTTTTGTTGTTTGGACTCTTCTAGGTCTTTGTAGTGCTGGCAGCCATAGCCCTGTGGCATCTGATCCCATCAGATCTCAGAAGCTAAGCAGGGTCAGGCCTGGTTAGTAGTTGGATGGGAGACCACCTGGGAACACCAAGTGCTGCAGGCTTGGGAGATAGACCTGGCAACCCACTCCCAAAAATCAATCTGCCATTGAAAACCCTATAAACAGCAGAGAAGCACTGACAATAGTGTTTCATCTGTGGTACATAGGGTCGCTATGAGTTGGATACTGACTCGACAGCACCTAACAACAACAACAACAACAAGGTCTTTGTAAATTTTGGTTTAATTGTTTTTGTGATGGCTTTCCTTGGAATATATGTGTACCTAAACAATGCAGATTTTAAAATCTTTAAAAACTAAAGCATCATATGTACTCTTTAACACCTTGTAATTTTTAGAAAATGATCAACAACTTCCATGCATGTTGACAATTATTAGAATTAAGGGTTAAAGGAGAAGAACAATTCAAAGATATTTCTCAAGTGGTTTACAAACAAAAATGATTCTCAGTGTGTAGATCACTTGAAAATCTTTGAATTGTTCTTCTCTCTTAACCCTTAAATCAAATAATTGCTAAGATGTATGGAATATACACTATGTATAAGACATATTTCTGAGTACTTTCCATATGTTATTTAATTCATGTTAAGGTACCATTTTTATCTTCATTGTAACAGATGAGGAAATTGAGACAGAGAGCTCACACAACAGAACTTCAGTTTGAATCAGATAAGTGTTCTCTGGCCTGTAGCTGTAGCACTATGGCATCCAATCCCATCAGATCTTGGAAGCTAAACAGGGTTGGGCCTGATTAGTACCTGGATGGGAGACCACCTGGGAACACCAGGTGCTGTAGGCTTGGGAGAAGGACTTGGCAACCCATTCCCCCCAAAAACAATCAGCCGTTGAAAACCCTATAAATAACAGAGAAGTACTGACAATAGTGTTTCGCCTATTGTACGTAGGGTCACTATGACTTGGAGACCAACTCGACGGCACCTAACAACAACAAGTGTGCTCTAAAACCTGTATTTTGGCCAGAGGTATGGTACATGCTCATAATCCCAGCACTCAGGAGACTGAGGCAAGAGCACTGTGAGTCTGAGGTCATCGTGGGCTATGTAGGTAGTTTGAGGCCAGCCTAGAAGACCCTGTCTCTAAAGACAAAAACAAAAATAAAATCTGTTTTTTAAACAACGTACTGTCTTCTTGGCTGAGTTCTAGAGCTATAGTAAAAACACTGTTTTTAATAAAGTTAACTTTCTAAAACTTCACTCTTAACCGGGCACAATGGTTCACACCTGTAATCCCAGCAACTTGGGTGGTGGAGACAGGAGCATTGCAGGTTCAAGGCCAAAGGCAGCCTGCGTTACTTAGCAAAACCCTGTCTCAATATAAAGCATAAAAATGAGGTTAGGGGTGCACCCTAGTGGTAGAGCACTTGCAAAGTATATGTGAGGCCTTGGGTTCAACCCCTAAGTATTATACAAAAATAAAAATAAAAATAAATAAAACTTTACTCTTTTATGATTTTAGAATATATACTTAACTATATAGTCCCTTTTTTTCATGTTGATTTTATTTACGAAATTATAATTTTGTGTGGCTTTGTATTCTACTTTTTCTCTGTCATAGAATGACTTCAAATAATAACTTTTACTAGCTATATATTATTACATGTTTGTTATTTAACTACCATGGTTATTACTGTTTGGGGATATTTATTAAGCAAGTAATTTTTGAATGCCTTGTATGTGCTACACTGAGTTATATACATTATGGATAAAGTGGGAGCAAATCAGTCAAAGCTTATGCCCTCATGGATCTTACATTCTAGTTGGGGCAGTGGGAAGACAAATGATAAAACAGGTTTATATTCAATGGATAAAAGACAGGAAAGGGGAGAGTAAGTGCTAATGGGGAAATAAGATTAGTTTTCATTTATAAAAAATGCTCAATGGAGCAGAGCAGGTGATATTTGAGCAAAGACTTGAAGTGAGAGAATAAGCCATGCAGATATAGAGAATGAAGGAAAAGTGTTCCAGGCAGAAGGAACCAGAAGTTAAAAAAAGTATTGAGGCAGGAATGAGTGATATATTACAGAACCAGAAAAGGACAGGGTGGAGCTAGAGAGGACTGTCTGGGAGGGAGCTTGAAGGGGAGTCAAAAAAGTGGGAAGTAGGGGTGTCCAATTCATTTATGGCTTTGAAAACCATTGTAGGGACTTTGGCTTTTTTTCTGAATGAGAGAGGAAGCCTTCGGGAGGGTTGTGAGCAGATGAAGGAGATGATATGACATTTTGTTAAAAGGCTCATTCTGGTGGCTGTGTGAAGAATGGATTGCAAAGGATCTAAGAGAAAAGATTTTACAGTAATCCCAGATAGAGATGGTAGCATAGGCCAAGTGGTCAGATATTAGATATATTGTGAAGGTAGAGCTGGCATATTTCTTTTTGGATTCAATGTGGGATGTGAGAGATCAGTTTCAAAGACAATTTTTGATTTTACAAATAATATGGAAATGGTATCTTTTTAATCATTGTGTATACCTTTGACTCTTCTTTTAATATAGATTCTTACAATAATAACTTTTGAGGCTCTTGATATATACTTTTCAATTGCTTCCCAGAAAAATTGATAGCAGCTTATATTCCCACTAGCAGTGAATGTATACTAGATTGCCTGCATTAACTGTTACCCTTTAGAAGAATTTTGCTTTGCTAGGACTATGGTACATGTCTATAATCCTAGCACTCGGAAAACAGAGGCAGGAGGATCATGAGTTCAAGGTCAGCCCAAGATACATAGTGAGACCCTGTCTCAAAAAAACGAAAACAAAGTAAAACAAAATTTTGCTTTGCTTGAATAGTAAAAAAATGGCACTTCCTTGTTTTAAGTATGGCTGCCTTTTATCAGGTACATATTTTGGTGACAGAAAGTGAATACTTACCAACATAAATTGTGTTGAATGCTTTACATAAATTTCTCATATCTAATTATAGCACCCTCATAAGGTATTTGCCTGCAGCCATAGCCCTGTGGCATCTGATCCCATCAGATCTCAGAAGCTAAGCAGGGTTGGGCCTGGTTAGTACTTGGGTGGGAGACTACCTGGGAACACCAGGTGCTGTAGGCTTGGGAGTCGGACCTGGCAACCCACTCCCAAAAATCAATCTGCCATTGAAAATCCTATGAACAGCAGAGAAGCACTGACAATAGTGTTTTGCCTGTTGTACATAGGGTCGCTATGAGTTGGATACTGACTCGATGGCACCTAACAACAACAACAACAACATTAGATATTTACTATCTCAATTATATATAGAAAATAGTTGAAACCCAGAGAAGTAATATTGTTTTTGAAAGCCAGATAGTAAGTAGCAGATCCAAGATTTGAACTGAGACCAACCTCCAAAGGCTTTACTTGAATCTCAATATAATTGCTTATTGCTGATTATTACTAAGATTTTTGTTTATTGGCCACATTCTTCTTTGAGTTAATAATTTATAATCCCTGACCATTTATCTAAAATAGTGTTGCTTTTTCCAGATTTATAAAAACTTTTTCTATATTAATGATATTAACCCATTGTTACTCACTGTAAATATTTACTTGGAGTTGTCTTTTGCCTTTCAACTTTATAAATAACTAAACATGTAGTATACTATATAGGTTATATTATTATAGAGTATCTGGTTCCTCAACCAAGAATTACCCTTCTCAGTTGTAATAGTAATTTGTAAAGTACTGTACATGAAAAAATAAAATAGGATCAGCCCAAACTTTATTGTGTTTACTATTAAGGATAGAACTAACTGGTGAGTTAATATACAAGCAGACACAAAGAAAATAGCAGATAAAAGAAACAAAGCTATTGATCTTTCTCTAATTTCTCTAAGGAAAAATCCAAACTTGGAAGAATTAGTAGTATAGAAAGCAGTGACACCCCCCACCACCAATTCTAAGAAACTACTCTAGTATCCAACTTCCTCCTAATGACATCTCCCTAACATATCTATGGAATTGTGCAAAGATGGTGGCATAGCCCAGCAGGAATAGACAGTAGTGTTAAGAATAGTATTTTGGAATATGTACTTTCCTCCAAAACAGGAGAAAATGCTTTGTAGTAAAGTATGTACATCTAGAACATTCTTGGGGGGGAGATTGTTTCTTTATAGAGTGGCTCCTTGGTTGCAGCTAATTAAGTTATATTAATTACATAGACCATAAAGATGGACAGATTTCCCTGATTATTCACAAGCTCTCAAGAATGGTTTCAGGCATAACTTGAGTTTCCCTACACTTTACCAGGCTTGTTATAAATGTGCCCACATTATACAGCCTTTTGACCCCACTTGCAGACATACGAAAAGTTCTATAAGAATTCCTGGGATTTTTTAAATTACCTATAGCAACCCGATTTGATGGCACTTAACAACAACAGCAGCAGCAGCAAGGCTAGACTATTTATTACCTTCTGCCATACTACCATGGTGTCCGATCATATCTGATCTCAGAAGCTAAGCAGGGTCGGGCCTGGTGAGTCCTTGGATGGGACATGACCTGGGAATACTGGGTACTATAGGCTTGAGAGAAGGACCTAGCATCCCAGTCCTGAAACAATCAGCTATCAAAAACCTTATGAATAGCAGAGAAGCACTGACAACAGTGCTGGGCATGGCACAGTTGGGGACTGTTTAGTTTTGTCGAATATAGGTTTGCTAGTCAGACCCAACTTAATAGCACCTAACAACAAGGCTACTTATCAGACATGTGAGAATGTAGGTTGTGGCTTTGGTGTTTCTCTGTTATTTTCAGAATTTTTTCTCATATGTGCCTGTGAATATGTCCCTTCCAGCTGCTCTGTCACTCTTTCTTGCTGAACGCTGCTACCAATGCATGAGAATCCTCAAAGGGACAAAACTGGTTAGTGATCTTAGACAACTTCCCTCTCTATTAGAATATAACATCCTTTAAAAAGCAGGAAACTTAATGCCTCAATCCTTTATAGATACATTGGTAAAATATTTATTAGTTTTCACTTACAGCTTTCTCTCTTCTTAGGACCCACATGTGAGCCCATGGGACCGGGTCAGAGAGTATTAGAATGACCATCATGATATTCTACTCAGAATCACCCTCCTCAACCAAGTAAGGCTTTCATTTTTGCATTAGGTTTTTTGTATTTCTTTAATCTTCCCTTAGAGTGAGTTTTTGTCTCAGAATTTCTGAGCTCTTTATGCAAGTAACTTTCTAGTGTGTTTATATACTTGTTTACAATATAGGAACAGATTCTAAGGATAGACCAGGACACACATGACAATGAAAACTCCAGGCTCTGTGTCACAGCATAGCCTGTTGGGTTTGTCAGCTTTCTATCACTGTGACAAAATGCCTAAAATAATCAGCTTTATAAGAAGGAAAGATTTATTTTGGCTTACAGTTTCAGAGGTGTCAGTCTATATTCAGTTGACCCTGTTGCCTTTGGGCCTATAGAGAGGCAACACATCACGGCAGAGGGAAGCTGTTGGCTTCATGGCAGTTGGGGAAGCAAAGAAAAAGAGGAAGGGGCCAGGATCCCCAAATCCCCTTTGAAGATGTACCCCCAATGACCTTTCACTAGACTCTGCCTGCTAAAGATTCCACCATATCCCAAAAGCACCATAGGCTGGCAAGCAAGCCTTTATCATATCAGCCTTTGGGGGACATTTAAACTCCAAATCATAACACTTGTCTCATTTCTTTACTATTTCCTCTCTTTTTCTTTACCTTATTTTCATTCTACCGGTGAATTGTTACTCTGCTTGTGCCTGTTTTGATATGCACTTACACATTTAATTTAAATAACCTTGCATCTAATTTTTAACTTATTGGCAATCTTCTGAGTAGTCATTATTTCATCTGCATTAAAAAAATTCTCAAATTAGAACCAATTTTTTAGTTGGTACAAGAATCTAATTTATAAAATAATATTATACTTGGTCAGAGAAAGCAAAATCTTCCCAAGACATCATTTTTTGTATTACTGATGAAACCCACCAGGATCTAAAAACCAACTCAGATAATATTGAGTGACTCCACTGTTCTTGGCATATCTTCAACCAACTATCTCTGAAGATAAACAAATGTCTGTACAACGTATATGCTTTGGGGTCCTATTGCCACTTCATCAGGAGCCAGCTGTGACTAACTTTGACCTCTTAAGAGAATAGTGATAGATACAATGTCTCATGGAAGAGACAATGTCTGAATAGCATCTGAAGGATGGGGACATCAATAACTGGTAGTTAGTACCAATAACAATAGCAAAATATGAGTGCCTCCCAAGAACAAAGCATTAAGTATTTTAGCAAATCTTCTTAAGCTATATAACCTTTCATTTAGATCACTCAGTTTGTCCTGGAAGACAACCCACTATGACGATGACTAAAGTAGAAAATCCTAGAAAGTTAAATTTGTCTTCTTCCCTTCTAGGAAATACAGTCATGGGAAAGTGCCTGCCTGTGACTTGTGAACTGGGAAAGTAGTGAAATCACAGAAAATATACAATTCTCAAACATCAAAGTAGGCTAATTTTATAATGGAATTATATTTTAAAATCACAACTTTCTTGCTTAAAATTGTGCAATGACTTTTTTTGGCAAATAATTATTGCCTTGTTTTGTCAATGTGATTATCAATCAATTTAATTAACATTGACTAGCACCTATTAAGTAGAATACATTTCTAAAATAGTTAAATTGTAGAAAGGAAAATAAAATGATTTGTAAAAGTTAGACCAAGAATTACCTTATACTATGGTTAAAAAGACTCATCGATATAAGACGACAAGGACAATAACAAAACAGTAACAAAACAAAATAACAAAATAAGTTTACTGTAGATTCTGTGATTTGGATCCCTTCTAAACTAGATGATTAGAATGCTAGTACATTAAGTGCAAATGTGCAAGGATTCAAGGATTAGATTTTAAAAATTCATATATCTAAAATTACCCTTGAAAAGTTCCTTAGGAAGCTAGTACAACAGTCAATATTGGAGAATTGGATTATATTCTGGGCTTGTGTTTAAAAGCTATATTGTCTTTTAGGGTAGTTACTTTCTTTTTAAACCCTATAGGCGTACTTTTTGTGAGGAGGTTCTAAATCTATGATTGATACAGGAGACTTAAGAGCAACCAAGAAGCTGGCAAATTCACATCACCCATGTCATGCTTACTCCAGGGTACATGGTTATAGAAAATCAAGCAGGGTTGTTGATACTACTTACACAGCAAATAGTCACTTTTCTGTCTTTTTTTCTGGTCTTAATGTATGTTAAATTTGTGATAAGTCTATAAAGATATGATTGTTTTTATGTGAAAAGTTTTACTTGAGTTTTTTTGTAATGCTTTCAGCCTTCAAATATTAAATAGTGATGCTGTACTATATTGCTCATCTATTCACTACAGATAATGGATTCTGAGTTAATGCATAGTGTTGTAGGAAGCTATCTCAAACCTCCAGAAAGAATGTTCACCCAGAATGAGTCATCTCAGAATTGCCACCCTGTGAACTTAGAAGTTGCATCTTCTAAAATGCTTCGTAGCCCAAATAGCCAAGGTAATCTTAATATATAATTTTACATAAAATTAGAGGAATAGTACAAAGAATGCTATAAAAACAACATTTTCATGTAAAAAATAATAATTGTATATTTAACACTAATACAACTACTAATTTTGATTCTATTACTAAGTTTCTATGAACTTAGACAAGTTACTTAACATTTTATTTTGGCTTCTTCAGCTATAAGATGAAGATTAATATAACCAGCTGAGTATATATCACAGGTTTATCATAAAAGCAATATTTATTCTTTGAAGAATAAAAGGCCAGATTTGGAGTTCTTCTAAACTAGACAATTAGAATGCTAGTGATTAAATAGAGCTGTGTCTTATTCAAAGATTAGATTCAGAAATTGCATATATCCAAAATTATCCTCAGAAATCCTTTAGGAGTCCGTTATATCTGAGCAACTACAAAACAGGACAATCGTTAACCTTTTAAATACAAACTTAGGAGAATATTTACATTGAATTAGAAAAATATTTCTGACTTCAATCCTATCTTGTGCCATACAAATTACATTTTTTTTTTTTAGTACTTGGGGTTGGTCCCAGGGCTTTACACATACTTTGCAAGTGCTTTTTTAAATTTTGAGTCAAGGTCTCACTGAGTTATACAGGCTGCCTCTGGCCTCAAACCCAAGATGCTCTTGCCTCCTCCTCCCATGTCCCTGGGATTATAGGCATGCACCACTGTGCCAAATTTACAAATACTTTATAAGATGCTGATTATCACTTTTTTCCTAATATTCTATAATGATTGCCATTAGTAAGCAGATGAGCCTTGTAAAGTAAACCCTAAGAAATAATAATCTGAGCTGGGCATGGTGGCGCATGCCTATAATCCCAGCAGCTCGGGAGGCAGAGGCAGGAGGATCACAAGTTCGAGACCAGAGACAGTCTGCATAACTTAGCAAGAGCCTGTCTCAAAAAGTAAAAAAATGGGCTGGGGGTGCAGCTCAGTGGTCCAGCACTTGCAAAGCACGCAAACATGAAACCCTGGGTTCAACCCCCAGTACCACACACAAAAATAATAATAATTTAAATCAGTGAGCCAGCTGCAGGTACCATATAAAGAACAATATATGTAATTTCCTTATCTCATTTGTAAAAACCAAATGATAATATCTAGTAAACATCTTCTAATTGAATATATACTATATTAAAATTAACTTGTTTACATTCCACTCATCTGTATTTTATAGTTTAAAGTTATAACTGAATACAAAATATAAAGTAATATTTGAAAAATTTGTAACTGTAAACTTACTGAATCTTGAAGATATTAATATAGCTAAAATTACAGTAGCACATGTGTATTGCTTATAATCTTTCAGTCTTATCATCAAATAGACCATTAAGTTATTGTTATTTTCCGGTGGTAAAAACTGTTCTGCCTCATACGTCCTGATCCTTAACACAAAAGTTAGGACGAAGAACTGTAAATGTGGTTTGACTAAAACTGAACACATTAAGAATGGAGGAAATGTCTGTAACACTAAAACTAAATTAGTACGTTAGCTAGTGGAAGTCCTTTCATTTGACAACAGTCATTTTATTAAATTTTGGTTATTAGTTTTCTTAGTCCTATGAATCACTTAGTACAATAATATAGTTTTACAAGATATATTCTAGAAAATTTATTCTTTAGAATTTTAATAATTTTTATTTCTGTGAGGATATATATTAGCTTATACATTTTCACACCTAACAAAAATACACTGATCATATTTTAATGTTACTTTATATTACTATATTTATAAGTTTTCAAAAACTGTCACTTAAAACATAAAGCAATTTTTTTTTTTCAACAGCCCTTATTTTAGCCTTAAAAACTCTTCAGGAAAAGATTCGGCGATTAGAGCTAGAGAGAATACAAGCTGAAGATAACCTAAACATTCTTTCCAGAGAAGCAGCACAGTACAAAAAGGCCTTGGAGAATGAAACATATGAGAGAAATCTGGCACACCAGGAACTGATAAAGCAGAAAAAAGGTAAAAAATGCAACAGTTCTCAGAAACAAGAAGTTACCAAAGTTTACAGTTTGAAAATAATAAACCCAGTCTTGCAAATGTACTCAAATATCTTTATTTTTAGACAGGCATCATGGCACATGCCTAGAATCCCAGCAACTCAGGAGGCTGGGGTGGGAGGATGGCAGGTTCAAGTCCAGAGGCAGCCTGCGTAACCTAGCAACACCTTGACTCAAAAATAAACAGTAACAAGGGGCTGTGGGCACAGCCTCAGTGGTGGAGTGCTTGCCTAGCATGCCTAAAGCCCTGGGTTCAAACCTCAGTATTGCAAAAAAAAAACAAAACAAACAACAACAAACAATAAAAGCAAATAAACCCCACAAATATCTTTGTTCTTGTGTACATTGAAACCTTGAGGCTTTGGCCAGATGCTGTGTTGCAGGCCTTTAATCCTAGTAACTCGAGAGGTGGAGTCAGGAGGATTGCAAGATCACGGCCAGAGGCAGCTTGTGTAACTTAAAGCCTGTCTCCAAATAAAAAGTTGACTGGGGGTGCAGCCAGTGGTAGAGCACTTGCATAATATGTGTGAAGCCCTGGGTTTAATCCTCAAGCCCCACAAAAATAAATAAAATAACCTTGAGGCCTTGTTCTCAGACATTTTGGTATTTGCAGGAAATAAATACAACTTTACCTCTATCCAGCTGTTACCCTAGTTTATAAATTCTTGAGATTAAAAAAAAAAATTTTAGATAAATTGTATTTAGAAATTAGAATATTTTCAGACTAACCGTCAAAATCCAGCCTGACCCATAATATAATTGAAATGCTTTATAATTTTAGTTAATACTAATTCTTAAAATTTTAAGTATAAAGTAATAGTAGTAAGTAAATAATATAAAAGACAATAAAGTGGACTGGGAATATAGTTCAGTGGTAGAGTCCTTTTCTGGCATACATGAGGCACTGGGTTCAATCAGTATTGCTGAGTAACAACAACAACAGAAGTATACCTTCTAGATTTTTTGTTTTCAGTTTTGGGGAGGTTTTTTGGGGGGTGGGATACAGGAAGGCCAAACCCAGGGCCTTGCACATGCTTAGTGAGCACTCTATTATTAAGCTGCATCCTCAGCCCCTTTTTCATTCTTTTATCTTGAAACAGTGTGTCACTAAATTATGCAGGTATCATCTGTCCTCAAACTTGTGATCCTCTTGCCTCTGCTTCCTGAATTGCTAGGATAATGGGCATGTGCCACTGCAGCCCCTCTCCTCCACCCCACTTCACCCCACTCCCTACTTATATATTATTAGTGAGGTAGTCACAAAATACATGTTTAAAGTCAGTATGTAGAGCTAAAAGAAGCCTTGAACTTTTGACTTTCAATTGAATTTACAAAATGCATTTTTCATAGTAACTAAATTTCTGATCTATATGATAATCAACTAGTTTACTCAGTGTTATTTTCTCTTCTTCACAGATATAAGTATACAATTAAGCTCAGCCCAGTCTCGATGTACTCTTCTAGAGAAGCAACTAGAATATACAAAGAGAATGGTTCTCAATGTAGAGCGAGAAAAGAACATTATCCTAGAACAACAGGTGAGCATATTTTCTATAAGGAGTGATAATGTTTTCAAAGACTTTTTTTTTCTGTAAGGAATGATAATTTTACATGTCTTTGAAGATTTTTTAATATGAGAGAATTATCCTACTAAAACTGTAAGTAGACACTGGGCACAGTGGTGCACAGCTGTAATCCTAGTGACGCAGGAGGCAGAGCCAGGAGAATTACAAATTTGAGGCCAGAGACAGCCTGCATAATGTAGCAAGACCCTGTCTCAAGATTAAAAACAATTTTTTTTTTAATTGGGCCGAGGGTGCAGCCCAGTGGTAGAACACTTGCAAAGTATGTTCAAGGCCCTGGGTTCAAACCCAAAGTACCACCGAAAAAAAATAGGTAAGTATGATATAAAGCTATATATAGGAGATTTCCACCTACATTAATGGTAGACCAGGTCATTTGGACCAACTCTTTTGCAGAAAAAAACAAGAAAAACCAGACAGAAAAATCTAAAAAATAGGAGGGAAGAAGGTAGGACAGACAAAGAAAGATATGCAAAGGCATTAGAGAACTTAGAAGGCAGTGAAAAGTTACCAGTTCAATGTCTTTCTGTAGGCTTAATCCAGGGAGTTTGGCCTGACATTTCAAACTTCTTCCCTCTGAGGGCATTTGGATTCCAAAAGAAGCAATTGTGAGGCTAAGTAACACCTTAGTCAGCTATCTTTCTGAGGCTTAAAAATTGAAGTGAAATTCCAGGGCCTACCAAGAATAAGAACTGTAGCAAATCTCTTTTGCTATCAGTGCTCTGTGAAGGAGAGCAAGAAAGAAATCAACTCAGAAATCAACCCTGTTCCAGGTTATCAGGGTGACCTAAAAAACAAAAAACCATAGACCCTGAAATTGGATGAAAATGATCGTGAAATACTAGTGTTCTTAGGGACCTCAGATTATTCCTAAAAAACATTTCTTCAACACATTGAGCAACTTTCCATCAAAGATAATGAGGCAGAAGAAGATAAAACATATTAACAAAGAACAGCATCATAACGGAATATATGGGTACTCTCACAAGTTAGTTCCAGGTAAGTGTTGGTCCTAAGAGACCTTGACTTTAAAATAAACATACTTTCAATAGTCAAAAAGATATTGGGAGGCTAAAAAGCAGGAAGATCCCTTGAGCTCACCAGTTTGAAGCCAGTCTGGGCAACATGGAGAGACCCTGTCTCAAAAATAAAAGAAAAAAAAAAAAAACATAAAAGACAGATTGAAATTTTTAGTTGGATGTTGTTATTGTTATTAGGTACCATCAAGTTGGGTCTGACTCTCAGTGACCCTATGTACAACAGAGTGAAACACTCTCCAATTCTCTTCCAGGCACATGATCTTATTTATGTGTAAGCCCATTCTTGTAGATGCTGGATCAATCCATCTAGTTGAAGGTTTTCCTTTCGTTCGTTGACTTGCCACTTTCTCAAACATGATGTCTTCCAGGGATTGGTCCCTCCTGACTACATGTCCAAAATATTTAAGGTACAGTCTAGCCATCCTTGCTTCCAAGGAACACTCTGGTTGCACTTCTTCTAGGACAGATCTGGTGGTTCTTTTGGCAGTCCATGGTATATTCAATAATTGTCTCCAGCACCATAATTCAAAAGCATCAATTCTTCTCTTGTCTCCCTTGTTCAATGTCCAGCTTTCACAGCCATATGATGCTACTAAAAATATGATGGCATGAATCAGGCACACTTTCAACTTCAATATGACATCTTTTCAATACTTTAAAAAGGTCTTTTGCAACAGGTTTTCCCAATGCAATGCATCTTTTGATTTCTGGACTGTTGCTACCATGGGTGTTGATTGTAGAACCAAGTAAAGCAAAGTCTTGGACAACCTCAATATTTTCTCCATTTATCACGAAGTTGCATACTGACCCAGCTGTAAGGATTTTTGTTTTGTTGATGTTGAGCCACAATCCATCCTGAAGCCTCCATTTGTTCTCTGATCTTCATCAGTAAATGTTTCAAACCCTCTTCACTTTCAACAAGCAGAGTTATGTCATCTGCATAATGCAGGTTGTTATTTAGTCTTCCTCCAACCATGATACCACATTCTTTTTCATAAAGTCCAGCTTCTTAGATTATTTTCTCAGATAGAAATTAAAGAGGTACAGTGAAAGGATCTAGCCCTGACCATACCTTTCTCAACTTTAAATCAAGCAGTGTTTCTAGTTCTGTTTGAATGACTGCCTCCTTGTCCCTGTACAGATTCCTCATCAGTACAATTAGATGCTATAGTATTCCCATTCTTTGCAATGATATCCATAATTTGTTATGATCCCCACAGTCAAATGCCTCTGCATAGTTGATAAAACATAAATAGATACCTTTCTGGTATTCTCTGCTTTCAGCTAATATCCATCTACATCAGCAGTGATGTCCTTGGTTCCATGCCCTCTTCTGAATCTGGCTTGATTTTCTGGCAGTTCTCTCTATATATACTACTGCAGTCATTTTTGAATGATCTTTAGTAAAATTTCCCTTGCATATGATATTAATAATATCATTCGATAGTTTCCACATTTGGTTGGATCCCCTCTGTGGGAATAGGCACAAATATAGATCTCTTCCAGTAAATTGGCCAAATGGCTATTTTCCAAATCTCTTGGCATAAACAAGTTAGCACCTCCAGTGCTGCATCTGTTTGTTATAATATGTCTACTGGTATTCCATCAATTCCTGGAGCCTTATGTTTTGCCAGTTCCTTCAAGGGAGCTTCCACTTTGTCCTTGAATACCATTGGTTGTTCTTCATATGCAACCTCTTAAAATGGTTGGTCATCTACCAATTCTTTTTGCTATAATGACTCTGTGTATTCCTTCCATCTTCTTTGATACCTCCTACATCATTTAATATTTTCTCTGTAGAATCTTTCACTATTGCCACTTGAGGCTAGAATTTTTTCTTCACTTCCTTAAGCTTGAGAAAAACAATGTGTTCTTCACTTTTGGTTTTCTGTCTTCAGCTCTTCACACATGTCATTAAAACATTTGATTTTGTCCTCTGGAGCTGTCCTTTGAAATCTTCTGTTTCATCACTTAACTTCATCATGTCTTCCTTTTACTTGGGCTGCTGATGTTCAAGGGCAAGTTTCAGAGTCTCTTTTGACATATAATTTAGTTTTTCCTTTTTTTCCTGTCTTTTTAATAATCTTTTGCTTTCCTCATGAATGATATCTTTGGTATCATGCCACAACTCATCTAGTCTTCTATCACTAATGTCTAACCCATCAAACCTGTTCTTGAAGTAGTCTCTGAAATTGGGTGGAATATACTCAAGATCATACATTGTCTCTTATACACTTGTTCTAATTTTCTTCAGTTTCACTTTTAACCTGCATATGAGCAGTTGATGGTCTGATCCACGATCAGCACCTGGTCTCATTCTAACATTTGATATTGAGCTTTTCCATCATCTCTTTCAACAAATGTATTCAGTCTGGTTCCTTTATGTTCCATCTGGATAATTCCATGTGTATAGTTGCCATTAATGTTGGTGAAAAAAATGTATTTGCAATGAAAATGTCATTGGTCTAATAAAATTCTATCATGCAATCTCCAGCATCATTTCTGTCATCAAGGCCATGTTTTCCGATTACTGAGCCACCTTCTTCGTTTCCAATTTTTGCATTCCAGGCACAAGCAATTATCAGTACATCCTGATTGCATGTTCGATCTATTTCAGATTACAGAAGCTGGTAAAAAAAAAATCTTCCCTATCTTATTTGTAGCGTTAGAGGTGGGTGCACACATTTGAATAATAGTCATATTAACTGGCCTTCCTAGTAGGCATATAGATATTATTCTATCACTGACAACATTGTTCTTCAGGATAGATCTTGCAATGTCCTTTTTATGATGAATTCAACCCCATTTCTCTTTAGTCTTTCATTCCCACTGTAGTAGACCATATGCTTATCTGATTCAAAATGGCCCATGCCAATCCATTTTAGCTTACTAATGCCTCAAATGTCAATGTTTATGTTCTACATTTCCCTTTTAAGATTTCTAATTTTCCTAGATTCATACATCGTATATTCCATGTTCCAATTATTATTTACAGTTGTTTTTCCTTACTTTGAGTCATGCCACATCAGCAAATGGAGGCCCGTGGGGCTTTACTCCATTTCCGTCATTAAGGTAGACTCTACTTTGAGGAGGCAACTCCTTCCCAGCAGTCTTTTGAGTGCCATCCAACCTAGGGGGCTCATTTTCTGGCATTATATCTGACAGTGTTTCTCTGCTACTCATAGGGTTTTCCATGGCTAATTGTTTCAGGGGGGCTGGGATTTAGCTCAGTTGGTAGAGCACTGCTCTGCAGTCTCTGAGGTCCCAAGTTCGATTCCCAGCACCACAAAAACAGGAGAAGGACATGGCAATCCTGAAAACAATCAGCCCTTGAAAACCCTATGAGGGTCACTATGAGTCGGATACAACTCCGAGGGCACCTAACAACAACAACAATTGTTTCAGGAGTGAGCTGTCAGGTCCTATTCCCTTGTCTGTCTTAGTCTTTAAGCTCAGCTGAAACCTGTCCACCATGGGGGACCCTGCTGTTATCTGTAGTATCAGTAGCATAGCTTTCAGCCTCATAACAACAGGAAAGCCCCCACAGTTTAGCAAACTGACAGACATGTGGGGGTATAGAATAATGTTGTTGGTGTTTTTGTAGTTAGGTGCCGTCGAGTCAGTATCCAACTCATAGCGACCCTCATAGGGTTTTCAATGGTTGACTGTTTCGAGATTGCCTTGGGAGTGGATTGCCAGGCCCTTCTCCCATTTTTGTGGTGCTGGGAATCAAACTCAGGACCTCAGAGACTGCAGCACAGTGCTCTACCAACTGAGCTAAATCCCAGAATATTAGAAACCATAAAATAGCAAAGCATATTTGTGAAGGAATCAAATACAAATTATAGAAATAAAAAATACAATAACTAAAATTTCGAACTCAGTGCCTGGCTCTAAGAGCAGATTAAAAGAGAGAATTAATGAAATGGAAGTGTATTAACTAGATCAATGAAAAGGCAAAATGACAGTATATTCAGGAAACAGGACAAGGCATTGTGTCAGAGGGAAAGGTCTAACTTTTGTATAATTGGAGTTTTAAATAGAAAGGAGAGGGAGAATGAGACAGAAGCAGTATGTGAAGAGACAATAGCTGAAAATTATCCAAAATTGATTTAAAATCACACCGCAGATTCAAGTACTCTGTAAAACCAAAGCAGAAAAAATATAAACAAAGTTATACTTAGATACCTCATTATAAGATAAATAGTAGAATAAAAATAAAATCTTAAAAGCAGCCAGAAAAAAAATTATCACATTCAAGGGGACAATAATTAAAGTAATAGCTGACTTATCATCTCCAAATACTGAACTCAGAAGACAGTGAGGTGCTAGAGTTAAGGTATTGAAAGAAAATAACTAGGGGCGGAGTCAAGATGGCGGACAGATAACACAATTCTGTTCCGGAGCAATAAGAAGCCTCGATTAGGGGTTTAAAAGTCAAATTGAATAAATAGAAACAGATAATTTAGTTTGAGAGATAGAGAATGAAACTAGGTGTACACTGAAATCAAGGATTAGGCTTCAAAGGAGCTACACAGTGGCCAGCAGCGGGACCACCGCCATTTCACCATCACACAGACAGAGGATAGAATCCCAGAGACTTGGAGGGGATTTCGTGCACATGCACCCACGGGCCCAGACCCAACACGGAGTGCAACCTTGGCAGCACACTCTCACCACACCTGCGGGACACAGTCTGCAGTTCCTAGATGAGTCACTGTGAGGGAGCACACAAACGCCCTCCATAGCGGCTGCGGAGCGAATGGGGGAAGCCGGTGCCAGCGATCCGCGTCTAGAGCTGAGACGTGGCTCCCCTCCCTTCTGTTGCGTTGGGTCAGGCCTACGGTCTCGAACTCCACAGAAATTTGGGCACACATATATCCGGATCCCAGACACATCAGAGGTGAGCCCAAATCACCCCACTGTGCTGCGGAGAGATCTGGGGCTTGTGGAGGCGGCTAAGTCGCGCGCGGTCGGGGGAGCTCCTTTTCGGTGGAAACTGGCGGCGCAGCTCGCCCCTGGCGGAGAAGTTCCGAGCGCGACCGCAGCACACAACAAGGCTGTGGGGAGGAAATCTCTGATTTGGGGAATTGGCGCCCAATCTACATGGGACAGGGAGAACTTCAGGGAAGACCCCACAGGTTCTACTGCCTCTCGAACAGTACAGTAGTCGCAGAGTGTTTCGTGGAACAGTCTCTTTGGGCACTCGGGGCCCCAATTAAATCCAGATTATTATGAAGAGCTTGGCTATATGGACCCAATAAGACTGATGGTTACCGCGGATTGTGTGGAAATACTGCCACCCTGAGCTCTATTGGGAACATTGCACCCTGCATTATCGAATCCACTTGGTCGAACTGGGTGTAATAATTAGTTCAGACTCCATCCTCAAGATAATATGTTTTTACTGTTAACAGGGTCTTGAGCCTGCTTCCTTTGTGGAAGCTGGACTGACACTCTGTGGCCCCAGCCCATAC